>PIJE02002215.1:19724-60664 GCA_002895965.2 Coryphaenoides rupestris
CTCTCTCACTCACACATACACACACACGCACACACAGGTGTTTTCTACACTATTTCCAAAATTTGCAAGTAAATGTCTTCTTGGCGGTTATCTCCCTCGAAGTTCCACGTTTTCCTCAAACTTCATACATGACAACCAAGTCAATTATCATTTTATGTCATTTGTCTTTCATATCCAAGTCCTTCATTAAGAATCACAACTATTTCCATCATAATTAATGCCCCCACCCCCCAATATATATATATTTCTATATATCAGGAGGTGTATTAACAGTATTGACTTTTGGGAAATGAGCAGGAAATTGAATTTTCCGGTGAGTCCGGTGAGGGGGGGGCAGGCGGTTTTATTTCTCAGAGTTGACCTTCAGTTCTATCGCTAAGCCAGATGAATAAATATCACAGGCTGTGCATACGGAGACGAACATACACACACACACACACACACACACACACAGATGTGTCGGCAGGTGCCCAAAGGGCTTTGAGATTGACTCACTGAATCACACACACACACACACACACACACACACACACACACACACACACACACACACACACACACACAGATACCAGTTATAAGATGCGAATGATAAAAGCTTGCACACATGCACGCACGCCCAGACAGACATAATAACAGAGACACGCACATGCACACACACACACACACACACACACACACACTTGTATGCACATGCATGCACACACACACACACACACAAACACACACGCTCCAAACCCTCTGGACGTGCCTCACTCTGACACTGCTTGGTAATGCTTGGCTTAACTCTAATGGAAACCCACACACAGCCCCTTTTGTCCGCATGTGTGATAAGGACAGCATTCAGCGGCGGCAGCATCGTCAGGTGGAGCTGCACCTGGAGGTCCACACCGCCTCCATATTACCTCCACCCCTCTGGCGGGAGAGACATCTCACACCTTCTGACAGATACAGAAGCACAGGAGAGAGAGAGAGAGAGAGAGAGAGAGAGAGAGAGAGAGAGAGAGAGAGAGAGAGAGAGACAGTGCCCCCCTCTCTCTCTCTCTCTCTCGTCTATTTTCACACCTGAATGACGTCATCCCTGATCCCCTCCACCCCAACCACCCACCCACCCCAGCGCCACCGACGCTAATCCTACACAAAGAGCCCTGGATACATCAGCACGGCGGTATGGCGGTATCCAGGAGCCACTCCAGGGCCTGGGGCTCTGATATCTCCAATCCCTGTGGGGATTATCTCAGGGGTTGCGTTGAGAAGGCGGGGGTGTCGGTGGTGGTGGTGGTGAAGGTGGTGGAGGTGGAGGTGGTGGAGGTGGATGGGCGGGCGGGCGGGCAGCACGCTATCTTGTGTTTCCAGACCCCACACCGAACGCGGGGCGGGCGGGCCTGTTGTCTTGAGGTTTATTTCGCCACCAGCGCGGTTTAAGGGATAAGTTGATATATATTACGAGGAAAGGACGTTTTTTTCATTTCGATTGCGTCCGTTCGGCCAGCACAGTCACGTCTACACGCAGAACATGACTCCAGAGCGAGAGCGAGAGCGGTGAATAAAAGAGGAGGGAAATCTAGTTGCGGAACACACATCCCACGGGATTATAGTACGCCGGGTTGAATTTGATTGGGAGATATGAACCGAGGGGTCTTTTTTTGTTTTAATAGTATTACAGTTGGAACAGAGCCACGTTGGGGTTTTTTTTATACCACTGTTGGCGCTCTTGTCGTCTTATGGGAACGGGCTGGGAGGGATGCGCTATTCATTTTGCCTTTTTTAATTCCATCTTTGGTGAAGAGTTTTAATGCCATCTGTGTCTATTTTTCACCTTCGTTATCAAAACGGTATTTCACTATTTTCTCTTCTTTCTTTCCGGGAAGGTACAGTATATGGAATGGATCACGGGAAAAGGGACAGAGCTGAACTAAATCAATGCAATATTGCATTTGCATATTTGTTTTGGGGGTTTTTTGTGTGCATATTTTGATTTATACCCCCCCAAAGATCATACCTTAGATGGCAGGTGGTTTATAGGTCAAGTAATTAGACTATGATGGAATAGATTTTCTTCAAATCCCAGTAATGTAATGCAGTGGGCTACTATCAATTTAAGGCTAACAGAGACAGCAGCTGTCGTGTTCGTGCATCGATACCACAAGCATTAGTCTGGTCCGACCTTGCTGGCATACATTACGCACATGCAGTACACACAGCCCTGCTTATGTAATGAGATTGATTTATTCTCGATTTAAACCCTTTACTACCAACCAGGTGAATTCGAAAAAAAAGATTGAGATCGTAAATAAATACATGATTTAATCATGGCATCGTTATATTATACAACACCAGCTTGGCATTTTGACATATCGTGTCATCATTTTCATAATTTACTGTATGTATTGATTTTTAATGTTAGCCAGCACAGGGTCAAGGTTCACGTAAACACCGGCGCTCGCTGTGGGCTTAACGTCACGCCTGTGCACGCGCCCCGAATGCGAAACGCTCATCATTCTCACTCGCAAATATGATTTACAAAGTCATAATTGCGACACCGTAACACTTGTAATGACACTAAAGTCATTACATGGCACGGCACCTCATAACTTGATTCATGGAAGCACATAATCCCGTGTCTTGTCTTCAAAATCTTTATTCATTCACTCATTCAGTGTACAAGGAAGTAGAATGAACGCACGGAGAAAACTCCACCAGGAAGGATTCTTTTTTAGAAGTTTCCGTTGAAGAAAATAAGTCCCTAAAAAGTAACATTGCACCTTGAGTCCCTACAGTATTGCAGTACACTTTTGAGTCCCTATAACGTTACATTAAACCTTGATTCCCCACAATATTACAATACACCTTTGAGTCTCCACAATGTTACATTTCGCCATGGGGGTCCCCACAAAGTTAAACACCCCTTGAGACCCCACAAATACCCCTTTGAGTCCTGGCAATGTTACACACACACACACACACAACCTCTATCAGCATTCAGCACACCGCCCCCCCCCCCTCCGCATCGAGCAGTTACCAAAGGCTAACCAAACAGCGTTCACTACAAGCCTCTTTGTGCAAAAAACAAAGCAAACGAAAGGCATCATGCTCTTGCCGTGACCACATCATCTGCTTGGCATTTTAATTTATCGTGCCGCTGTGTGTCGGGGGGAACATGCCGTTCTGTTAGAACCCCTCGGAGCGCCTTGCTTACATGTGTTCCTAATTTGCCCGCTTAATGTAAATGTAAATATAGATCATCTTGATCAAGGACGGCTACAGCCTATTACAGACATCGGGGTTCGAACCCAGAGCAGTCTATAGCCACGACACTATAATGCCCCCGATGGAAATAACAATAGCAGACCCTTTTATTCAAACTTATTATGCCCAGTGATTTCTTCTATGGGCCAGTATGGGCAAGTGATTCATTAGCAGGTATAGGGTTCAGACATCAAGCTCTTTGATGTACAGGCAAAGCTGCAGAAATTGGGGATCGAACCCAGTACCTTTTGACCCCCTACACTGACTCCCTCAGGATGGAGTTGCAATGCCAATGAGACGAGGGCTCACGAGGGCCAGTTCTGATTGCGCAATCATGAATCCTAGTATGGCGATGGCATGATCCGCCTTAACAGCCTGTTTTGTGTTGCTTACATGGCTCACACTGTGTTGTTGATATAGCTCACGCTGTATACTCAGTGATTAATTAATTCCTTCCTTCCTGGATAAATACATATGTTTGTGTGCTATATAAGTGTTCCGTTACACTGTGATTGGTTGGCTTGCTGCCTTTGCATTTCTTTCATCCACCAAAGTGACTGCCAGTGTGTCGGCACAACTTAACTTAGCTCAGTTGTATTGGCTCGGTGGTGGACAGATCGTTTATCGTTTAGTTATTGTGTATTAAAAGGTTCTCACCTCAAATTTCAAACGAAGGGAGTCGTTATTAGGCTAATTCAGCTACTTCTGCTTCAGTTGAGTCTTGCCTCATATGATTACCGCAATACATATTGTACTTTTTACTCGACTACCACACCACCTCAGAGTGCTACTGTGTCGTAGTATTCGGTAATTGCGCTGCTATTTCACAAAAGAGACCTGGAAAAATAAGCTATTAGCCAGGTGACACTCGGGGTATAGTTTGTTTACGGGGGTCTTGTTTCATAATGAGAGGGAAAAAACCGCCTGGTCGACGAAAACTACATCATCACTTTCACTCCTTGACCAACAGGTTTTCACACTTGCGCTCGCACACAAAACACGAGGTCAAGCTAATGAATCCAATCCTTTACGACCTCAACCTGAGTACAGTGCAGCTTATTTTATCCTTCTTTTTCTTTCTTTTTTTACCAAGCATTTTATTTCCGAGGGGATTTTCCCTCCGACTCCTTCCACCGCCACAGGACCACCGCCGCCGCTCCCTGACACGGACGACTGCCCTCCATCTTTAATTTAATCCATCATTCTGCGAGAGCCCGCGCTCCGTCATCCACATCCCATTGAACTTAACATATGCGCGGGTTGGATCTATAGTTCCTTTGGGCGATTTTTTTTTCGTTTTATACATTTTTTTCACGGGCGTTAGCTGTGGCCGGCGGCCCAGGAGGACTGAGGCCTAAACACTGTTCATTTGTCAAGCGGTGGTAACATTACAGCGTACAGTGTAAGGAATACGAAAGGCCCCCCAGGTAATAAGACCACTGAGCATGTTGCCATCCATCTCATGTCACCCACGGTGGAACAGAAACGCTGAGCCTGCGGGTTCTGGTCGGTGGGGTTGGGTGGGGTTGGGGGTCTGGGATGTCTGGTGTGTGTATAGGGTGTTCATTCACCTCGCCAGTGTGACCCCCGCTATTTCACAGTCCAAGAACCTCAACCTCAACCCCCCCCCCAAACCTCACTTCCACCGACTATACACACTGTATATACAGTATATATACAGTATTGTGAGGGCCTGATCCTTGCCCCACATGGCTGCAGAGGCATGGTGTGGTACTGCAGCACCTGGAGGATGAGAAAACTCCGCCCCCAACCGGGTACTTTCATTGCCTCTGCCCAGGTGTGGCCAATTAAGGGACAATTAAGAACCAATCAAGCCTTCCAATCAAACACAGAGAACCAAGACCAGGCAGACTGGCTTGGGGAGAGGACAGTGGAGACCAGGACGGTCTGTATGAACTGATTTTATCAGGAATGGCTAATCTTGGCCTGGTTGGTGGATCCCAAGAAGAAGATTTTAGTTGCATTTTGTTCCCCTCCCCTTTCCCCACATCATTTAGAAATAAATGCCTGAGTTTGTTACACCGTAACCCTGGTTCTGTCTGCTTTACTTCCAAATTGGTCCACCCACTGCACTGTCGTCTCGCTAGGCCGGGCTGCCACAAGTATACTGGATATTGTTCTGATGCTGCTGCTTTGCTAGCTGCCCGATGCTTGTGTGTGGTGGACTCGATACCATTTATTAACCTTGATTAGACTGAAGGACATTCTTTTTGCCAGAAAAATACCAACAACATAAGAATAAAAACAATAGAATAATAAATGTACAGTGAATACGCCTAAAAGAAAAATATAAGTAAGATATTTAGGAAACAAACACTATAACGTACGTACGTCTGGCACTTAATAATGCACATTCGTGTATGGTCTCATACAGTATGTTGGTACGTTGTTGTTGTTGTTGCTGTGGACGCAAAAGAACATGCGAGCAGGCAGATTAAGTGGCCGTTCCATCCGAGTAATCACCACGCTAACCTCTCCAGGTAAGGATTTTAAAACCATTGTGTGTGTGTGTGTGTGTGTGCCTGTATGTTTGTGTGACAGCGTGTGTGTGTGTGTGTGCGTGTGCGTGTGTGTGTGTGTGTGCACGCCTGTTTGTGTGTGAGAGCATGAATCATACCAAGGAGAGACCGCTTGCCCCTTTGACATTTAAGCGTGACGCTGGCGAGGTCGTGCATCAGCAGCCTTCTATATTTGACCTTCTCATCAAACGCCTGCTGTGAATGTTTTCAAAATAACTTCTCTGAATCTGGTTTTTAACACCCCCACCCTCACACACAACCCCCACCCCTCACACACAACCACCACCCTCACACACAACCTCCACCCCTCAAACACAACACCACCCCTCATCCCCAAACCATGAAATGACCGTGAAGTCCTTGTCCGGTGCCGGCAGTAATCTCTCAGGAGAGTGTTAACCTTGCACCAGAATGCAGGACTGAACCTCGCTATCTATTCATGTTCCAGGACACGGTGCATACGTTAACATGAAATAAAATACAATCTAGCAGTTAAACAATAAGACACATGACGTCGTATGATGAGTCAAGTAAATTACATGAGTATTTCAAATTGGACAGTGTAACCATTGAAGCCTTAAAAGATCACTCAGAAGACTAAAATACTACAATAAAACACTATTATTATTATTTATTTTTTTCCTAGTGTCTCTCTGACTTAAGTGTGTCCTTTTGTGGCCACTGGACAAATGATGCAATGTTGATTATTATTAATTATTAATTATATAAATTATTAACTTGCACACATGCCTACACTCTTGCTCTCTCTCACACACACACACTTACTAACTCTCTCTCACTCATACGGGCTGGCCCCTGTTCTCCAGCTCCAGAGGGGCCGGACATAGACAGCCTAATTGGGCATCTGGAAGAAGACAGAGCCAGGGAGAGCTTCAAGGATGCATCCATCACACGGCCCTCTCCAGCCACGGAGGGGCCTCGCTGAAGCAGACAGGACCAGGGGCCGTGGAGGGCCCCACTGAATCAGACAGGACCAGGGGCCAAGGAGGGGCCTGCTGAATCAGACAGGACCAGGGGCCAAGGAGGGGCCTGCTGAAGCAGACCGAACCAGGGGCCGTGGAGAGCCCCGCTGAAGCAGGCAGGACCAGGGGCCACTGAGGAGCCTGTTGAAGCAGACAGGACCAGGGGCACCGGAGGGACGTGCTGAAGCAGGCAGCACCAGGGGCCACAGAGGGGCCTGCTAAAGCAGACAGGGCCACGGACAGGCCTGCTGAAGCAGCACGCAGCTGTTTCTAGCTCTGGGGAATGTGCCTGGATTTACATTTACCCAGCGAAAGGCACGGGGCTGAACACTCCAACACACACACAATGACTGCACATCATACGCACACACACACACACACACACAGCACATGTGTTTACATGATAGGCAGAGCGAATCAGAAACTCCCCGGCAACTCCCCGTCTTCGTAAATCCCCTTAGAAACCAATCATCCTAGAGTGTTTCCAAATGGACCCAAAACGCAGGCATCATAAAACAATACAGCAGCGCAATTGGCCAAGAGATGCAGAGCGCGTCCAAAAACAAATGAAATAAAAGAAACCCTGTCCGTCTCCGTCTCCGCCTGACAACACCTGACAAGCGTCTGGAAACCTGCAGGGAAATCATGTGATGCACTGACTCGCGCCTATGAGGACCGTCTCCCGTGTCCATTCTGGGGTCCCTTCTCCTCCTCCCCCTCCTCCTCCTCCTCTTCATCTTCATCTTCCCCGCTGTTAGCCAGAAATTATTTTCAAAGGTTCCGCTTCAAAAAGGTGCGCTCAAACTCTGTCATCTATTTTGTCGTTTTTTTTCCCCCACAAACGATTGCAGTGGGAAAGTAGCCCTTCATTCTCTTTGAAGACTGCTCAGAGCGTGGGGTCTCGCTGGGCCTTGGAGAAGAAGGCAGGCTTATGAAGCTAATTGGAACTCTTGTTCCGTTTTGACCCACTGGACGTGTACAAAATAACGACCGCTCTTAGCGCTCTCACACACCGTTTTTTAGCTGCGTTTGTGGCTGACAAACGCAGCTATTAATCAATTAATCAATCTAAATGAATATATGTGGTTTATATGTTAATCCTGGGGGGGGGGGGGTTGAAATAAATACCCAGCTCTGGACCTCGGTTTCCATCGTTGCTATTGACACAAAATAATTCTGTCAATAGCAAAGCTCCTAGACCCTTTCTCAGCTTGCCAAGCAAATCAAGGTCAAAATTTAAAACTGAAATGTTTTCCTTTTTATGCTACGCATGTGCATCAATGTCTAGGCTTATAGGCTTATCGTGATATATCTAATATGTTGCAGAAATCAAATGCAAGTAAAGGTAATTGGGTGCCGGCAAGAGAGATTAAACTGAAAAAACATTCTACGGAAATGCTGAAAACGGTAAAAGAAAACATTTCACATTCCTCATCCACACTGAAAAACCTTCACAGTGTGACGCAGGTGCTCTTTAGAAACCGTGATCAGGTTGGTTTTTACATCAAAGCCCGTCTCACCTCTGGAGCACCTGGGTCAGCTAACCACTGAACCACCCCCCCCCCCCCCTTCCCCACACACAGTGGTCAATCCCACCAGGCCATTCATACATCACACAAGGGGGTAAACCCTGCCTTGTGGGCAGGTTGTACATCCAACACCATACCTGACCCTGCACTGAAGTTCAATATCCAGGTGTTCTTTTTAAGCATTTAATTTTTTTTCCAATGCAGAACAAGGACACTTTGGCAGAGCTGGGGTTTTAAATTACATGGTAGAGGTACAGCCTCCTCCCACATCAGTGCTAAGAGGTTTCATCTGGAACTGGACAGAACAAAACTGTTCTGTTGTGGTAAATCTGTTTTAACAAACTTCCTCAAAGGACGTGTTGTCCCCCCTTTCACTTCTGTGCCATCTCCGCCGCGTTACCTTGCTAAAAACAGAAAACCAATATTCCACATCTGAAACCAAATAAATGGGTTCCGAAAACCCAAAAACCAACAATTGTGTGATTGGAATGGAAAAAAGCCAACTCAATGCAGGATGATTTTGACATTGGTGGGGACAGACAAGATGCTTGTCCAGTTGCATCATCCATCAACATGACTGTTGGGGACAATCGGAAGTTACCAAGGTCAAGTACCATATGCCAATGTAGGAGAAATATAGTTTTCAAAGTTACCTCGGTTGTCTCCGTCCAATGAGGACCAGCTGATTGACTGTTGAAGTGTTATGAGGCCAAGTTGGACACATTTGCCAAGACGGTTTTGTTCCCCAGCCAAATGTTTTCCATTTACGGGTCACGTCAACAATCGTCTACATTAGAATTGAATGTCCCAATCGAGTCGATGAGATAATGAATTCAATAATAGGTTTCCTGAGGGCAGTGAATCAAGTCTAGACGTTACTTTGAATTAATAGATTCAGCTCATTCACCTTGGAAATAAGTTGTATGCCAACCAATATATCTGCATATCCTGTGGAATCATGCAACTAATTAAATTACCTGTAGTGTAAAATCATCCAAGTTGTTTGAAAATATAGGAAAGCACCTATAGGAGGTAAAATGTTACGTTAGTTAACCCGATGCTGTTAAGCTGAAAGTAACAATTATAAAGAAAAGACAGAAAAGCAGCCGTTTCTGAAATGCAAAGTGTCACTTGTCAAAAGAGATGTCTGCATATGTAAATGATTTGCCTCTCCCACACCCTATGAACCATTGCACATTACCCAAGTCTGGTTTAACACTTATGTTGATCACAATGATCCAAAGTCCAATGCCTTGTGTCTGTTCACATGGAGAATGTGGCTAAAGAATTCTAAAGCGAAATGCATGTGGAAATGGCGCCATCTGAAGGGGAAACCCAGCCACTACATAAACAAAAACACAAGCAAGTAAACCATTTAAGTTCAATTAAACCACAAATCCATTATAAAAGTGTTTATTTAAATGGTATGCAATTAATAGTGTTCATTGTGAGTTAAGATTAAATTAATTATGTACTTAAAAGTGCATTGCTTCACAAAAGTGCACGTGCTCTTGTGTACATCAGCATCTTGTGTCTTTTTCTGTGAGTTCCTGTGAAAAATCACATTATACAATTTAACATTGTTGCATGATACAAAGCAGCAATTAAACACCTTAAAAAGATAATGAGCATTAAAGGAGACCTTGTGATAGTGGTTGTGATTGATTCTGTACATTCAAGTGATGTGATAAGACTCCGTTCTTGGGGCCATCTTTGTGATTAAACACCATTGCTGTGAATGATTTCTCTGTAGGGAAGTAAATAAAAATTAAGAAAATTTACAGTATAAACAGATCACTAAACATGGCAACATAAATCATGTTAAATAAAAATCTTCACTCACCATTTTTCCATTTATATCCATCGTTTCGTTTTTCCACATGACCCCATTTGTCCTGGTAACGCACAGGCACAGTGACGTTCTCCTGGTTCATTTCCTGCATGGCGTTTCCACGGGGATGCCTGCGAGGCCCCTCCCACCCGAGAACCCTGTGCTCATCGCAAGCGCAGTTCCTCTCCCTGAGCTTTGGGTGCAGTGCAACAGGACACTTCTCTGGCAGGTGACTGGACACCTGGTGCATCTTTGAGTTTGTGGGGCCCTTCCTGGGGTCATCGGGCCGCCACCACTTTGGCACCGTTCGACAGGAACCATTCTCTGAGGTCTCGCCCCCGGCACCGTTGTGGCACTGGGTCCACAGGTGCTGCGGCACATAAGCCTCTTATTCGTGTGCACCTTGCAGGTGTCGCACGTTGGTAGGACGCAGTCCTGGAGCCACGGCTGAAGGGGACCAGGGGATATTCTTTTGAAGCTCTGTGGTGATTCTAGTCCTGGACTGACCAACTGGCAACTACTGCGATTTGCCAGGCATCTGCGGCAGAGGCGCTCTGCTCTGGGCCGCCGAGCAGGGACTTCGTTCTGGTTTAGGTTTCGCCGGAGGCAGCACTCGTGGTCAGAGAGGCTACGCCTCTCGGCCTTGATTTTGGCTTTGTACATTTTCTCTGCTTTAGGCCTTTGAACGGCGTGGAGCTCCTTGGTCTCCAGGTTGAGCTTCCGTCTCCTGATGGGTGCATCTGAGGGCAGAGTGCTCGGGGATCTGCCGGGTATCTGGGGAGCTTGTGGCACTTCGCTGCAGTGCAGGACATTTCTGAGGTCAGACTGCCAAGCAGTGGAAGGGAGGTAGGCAGGGAGGGACTCGAATGAAGTCTCATGGCGACTCTGGTCATTCAGTTCCAACTCGTGCTGAATTGCATCAGCTGTACTAAGGGGAACGACCATCAACTCTGAACTGTGTGAATGACTCACCCCTGTAGCAAGAACTGTGTGGGCCATTGAGGCCACCTCTGGAACACAAAAGTCCACTGAGGCAAGGCCAACTGATTGAGAGGCCATAGCAACCTCAGGGGAATCCCCAGTGGATCCCAGCTCGATCAGTAGCTCTTCCTCTGCCTGAGGCATGTCAATCATGGGCACCACCTGTTCCATTGGAACTTCCTCACTAAAAACATCAATCAAGTCTTTTTCGGAGGGAGCCTCAGCTTCTGTGGCCAGCGCTTCCAAATGGGGATCTATTAAAGTGTTTTGCATCATCCAATCAGGGGAAGGAATGCAGGTCTCTTCCATAGACAACACCGTCCTCTCCATGCTCTGGAGCTCTTCCAGGTCAAAGGGCATGTGGAGGACTTTAAAGTGGCCACCATTGGAGCAATGGCTCACATTGTCATTGTGCTTTTGGCCTTGCGCTACCATCTTCTTCTGAGCTTCACCTCCACAGACTTCAACTGTCAAGTCTGATTCTGGAGATGCCCGGGTGAGATTACTCTGGTTTGTAGTCTCATGCAAAGACTGCGTGCCCTCAGTGCCACAGGAGCCTGCCCCAACGTACAAAATATAAGGACAGGCTTGGAGGCTGTTGTCTGACTGCTCTTTGGGAGCGGTCACTGCCACCTTTTGCAGCACAGGACTCTGCGTAAACACAGAGCCGCAACGGGCCATATCCTGGCCAGCGTAGCGCTGAGCCAATGCCAACTCCTGGGTCTCACAGGAGCGTAGAACCTCCAGGCCAACGGCAGGGCTGCAGCACTCAATCCTAACCTCCTCAGTCTGAATTACAAAGCTGCTCTTTTGAGGGGCCTTCTCAATGGAAGAGGCCAAAAGCTTGGGATCCACCAAACTATCGCAGGTCTTTACAGCAGAGGCTTGGGGTACAGTGTGAGCAGGCCCATTGCGGTTTCTCTCTGGGCAATTGTGTCCGCCATCTGGGAAGCCATTGTGGACTTCACCCCGGCTACCAACACCATAGGCTGTAGCAGCGGCTGAACCGCTAGACTTCTGAGACACTGACAGCGGTTCAGTCTGCACTTCAGAGCTGATCATATCCCTACCAGGGGAGTTGTGCTGGTAGTGGAGCCTGCGGGAGTGATAGGCTAAGGTCCGGTAGTGATGGGGGTTCAGCATGCGCCTGTAGTCCATCAGATGGAGGTGGGTCTGAGGCATGACGTAACCCGGTGGATCCACATACCCATTCATCTGATATGGGTTCATAGCCGGCATGCTGTAACCTTCAGAATAGAAGTAGGAAACATGAACAGTTTAAGTTCACGGAATGAATAAAGAGTGATACAAGATGTGATCATAGTTTTAAGATAAAACAATTGTGATAAACTAGTGATTGATCCTTAGTATCAAGTATCATTGCATAAACAAGCGGCATTTAGGCAATTTAAAAAGACGACAAAGACGCAAGGAGATCAAATGACCTCTACTTACTTAACCCTGGGTATCCATAGTAAGGATTGTAAGAAACTGGCATGTGCCACGGCATATTCTGCATCGGGACGTACGGCTGGGAGGGCTGGACGTAGAAGAAAGGCTTCTGGTATTGCTCGCTGGGGCCCGGAGCCCCATAGAACCCTTGGCCGGGCTGGTGGGGCCCCTGGGCCTGTTGTGCACCATGCGACATGTTCACACCCGGAGGCCTGTGGGCAAATGAATGCTGGGACGTGGAAGCAGAGGCATCCATCTCTAGGAAATCTAAGAAGCAGAGAACAGTCATCGTTATTCAGCAAATAAGCCCACAAGTGCATTACTAGAATGGCTATTTTAAACTGTTAACATTATCGGTTGAACAGTTACGACAAGAATTCCAGGGTTGAGAGTACCACATACATGCAAACGATAACAATATGGACAAACATTCTAAAGCTTCCAGATACACTCTAAATAGGCTATTAGATGATTGGACTCTCGTCACATGCTTGGTTAACGTGACACTCTGATTGGATCGATTTTGGCTCCAGGTGATTGCCCAATCAGTCTTTATTGGCAGACCTCAGAGCCAATGGCCAGATTGCTTTGCTGACTCTTCCCCCCACAGTGTATTCTCCAGCCAATTTGCATGAGATTAGATGGGGGGTGAGGTGATGGTAGAGGAGGAATCAAGAGATAGAGAAAATTGGGATTAGGCTTTACGGCGCTGAACGCTCATTGGCTCAAAGTTAGCGCACCTGCTGGCAGTTCCGCAGAACTAAAACTCATTATACTTCAAATCTGAACTCACAAAAGTGCTTCCACTTCAAAAAAAAAATAGTAATTCCCACAATTACTCAGTTTTACTATGTATCCCTGACAAATTTGACAGTTTGATCTACACTCAAGATGGACGACTGAACACATTCACATCTTATGGTGTCATCTTCATCCCAGAAACAAATTAGTAATTTAGAGGAGAAACCTACTTAAGGTGTACATCAAATATGATTCCCCCTAAATTCCATGTGCTCCGAGAACAGTGTCAGTTTATTTGTTCACCCATGCACACAAACACTGAATTGAATTGAAACAGCAAAAGTAACATCTTTACAGCCTGTAGAATATTAAATAAAGTGGAATGTGCTAATCAGTATTTACCAATAGCAGAGATGGAAACGTCATTGATATGAAGTCAGTTTAAAACTCTTAAACCTTCCCATGGGATTCATCAGCATCAAACTATCAATGACATTAATACAGAAAAAAAATCAATGTGCAGCATTAATTCCCAACAGGGCACCACACACTGTATAAACCCAGTGGTATGAAACACAAATTAGTCAATACGTTCTAATGTTACACGAATGCTTTGCAAGGCCATTACCAGTACAAATGGCAATAAAGGGTCAACATTAGAAGACTGTAAAAACCATCACAAGTAGCTTGAAGACATTACGAATGTTTTGGACATAATGAAAATTAATTTATTAGACTGGCCACTAACACAACATAAGCAATCAGACCAACTCCCAGTGTGTGACGATACATATACAATTTGTAGTGTACTCCATCTGGTGGAGTCGGTGGTCATTCTGCATCAAACTTTACTCGTGTCCAACAAAAACAATCGACTTTATTGTTGTGCAGTGCATTTCACCAGGTGCTCAAAGCCTTATGAACAAACACCCCCAGTCCTGGAGGGTTTTGCTTCCCCAGGAACCGTACCGCCATGGACTTCAGTTGTGGAACCTGCAAAATGAAGATCACAATTAGTGTCAAAATGAGGAAACTTTAGTTTTAACTAAAAATGCATTGTGTTGTTGCGTGTCAGCAGCAGAACTTCAGGGGAAGTCAATCATTTAAGAACCCAACACTGTTCCGTGTTTCAATTTACCGTTCAGAAATATCCATCTCTGAAAATCAGCATCTTGGTTCTCCTTTGCCAGCACCTAAAAGATACATAAATGTAGTCATTTGGAAAATGATCATCACACCAAGAAGCGGGTGTAACTTGTCACTTGGTTAATCTGCTCGGCTATAACCTCTATCCCAACGATGTCTTGATGGCTGCTCCTCATTTTTGCTCTCCTCATCTCTGGTCCTGTGGCATTGCGTCATCTTGCACTGGACTTTCCTATACATTTCTGTTCAAAACAGACAAAAAGGGAACAGGCCTGAAACATCGCCATCTTGACAAATGAAATGATAGATCAAGAGAACAGATTCAAAAGTAGGCCATTAAATTAATAAGCACAAATAGATGTGACCTTGTTTATGTAGTTGGCCTTGTTGTCTCCTTCTGGGCTGTAGTTCTCCTTCCCATCTGCCCGTGATCACGTGTTCTCTACACAATTTATCTTTAGGTAGAAAGAAAAAGCACTTTGCTAAAAATGACAGATTTCATGTGTTGGCAAGGCACCGCAAGGTTGA
The DNA here is from genome assembly GCA_002895965.2 of Coryphaenoides rupestris. Lineage (NCBI taxonomy): Eukaryota > Metazoa > Chordata > Actinopteri > Gadiformes > Macrouridae > Coryphaenoides > Coryphaenoides rupestris. The sequence goes on from PIJE02002215.1 coordinate 34,702, forward strand.
AGACAGACATGAGAAGCATTAAAGGAAACTTGCCCTGACATGTTATGCACTGCCGATCACCACTGGTAATTTCCCCGTCCGCCGTGTCCTCCATGCAAAGGTCACGACCGTCCTCATGGTCCGCCACGCTCGACCCCTCCTTGCACTGGCTTTGTTTATTGGGACGTTTCAGGACGTGGCGCAGGGAGACAGAATCCGCCTTTCTAGGCACGCCATGTTTTCTGGAAGTCACTCTGGCAGATTGACTCCTCGCGTAGCGGCACTCGTCATCCGAGTCCCCCGTCTCGTCCCGGTACGACCTGGCGGTGCAGCCGCTGCCTTTGCTCCGACTCCCTGGCGCCTTTGCCAGACCCTTCCCGCAGCAGGCGCACGAGTAACTCTTGGAGCCCACGGACGAAGCCTCCTCAGAGGCCAAATGGCTGGAGGACCTGCTGATTGTGTCTGTCAGCCTCCTGCTGGTGTAGACCCGCCTCGGGAAGAGTTCCACGTCGTCCACGTCTGTAGAGAACATCTCGTCCCTGGAGGAGAGCTCATCCAGCGACAGGCTGAGGACGCTCATGCGCTCGTGGGTCTTCCGCTGGGGCAGGTAGCCATAATAGAGTGGAGATGGGGAGGAGAGGCAGCTGGGGTTCAGGTGGGCGGACTCGGCCCCACAGAGTGAAGGGTTGTCTGTCGAGAGCAGAGTTCCAGCAGACAGGGAGCTTGAGTCGAAGGGCAGCCTGAGGATCCGGTAGCTCAAATTTGCTTCAACCTCGTGCTGGGCAGGGGAATGGCAGGGAGAAGGCGCATGGGCTTGTGGTACGAAGGCTTCAATCTCCGGCTTCATCAGCAGTTCTTCGGCGTCACGCCTGAGGCCAACATTGGTAGCCGGTGACACACCATCTGATCGGTGGCCTACAACTTCCGCAGGACGTTCTGCTGACTGCAATGAGGTCAGAGCACGGTCCGGCAACGGGCCAGGGAGACAGAGGTTGAACAGTTCACATTCCTGCACTGTTTCCCCTGTGTCGGGGATCTCCTCGTGGACAGAGGAGCTGTCGAGTGGCTGCTCCTCAAAGCCCACTGACCATGCCCCCGGCGTCCCCAGGTCCTCCAAGCTCCTCCGGCTTGATTCGTCGTCGTACACTGCCGTCGTCGAGTCGCTGAACGTCACACCTGGACACGACTGGGCACCTGAGATGGAAGAGGAGGAAGAGGCGCGAGTTGCCCCTTCCTCCTTGGATTTCTTCTCATCCCCGGGCGAGAAGATCCCACATGCCTGGGACCCGACGCCCGAGTCCAGTTCCCTCTCTGCGCTGCCCAGCTCATTCGCTCGGATTTTGCCCAAGCATTCGATGAGTTTGTTGATGGTGTCGCTGGGGTCCGTCTGGACCTCAGAACATGCCATCTCTCTGCGGGGGGGGCCGGGAGGAGGCGGGTGCTGTGGGTACTGTGGGTGCTGCCGGGGCATGTCAGTCCAGGGAGGAGGCTGGAACCGCGGTTCAAACATCCGCCGGTAATCGATGGGATGCATCGGCGGGTGTGGGAGTACGTACCCGGGATACTGCATGTACGGATATGGCTGTACGTATGGACGCCCAAGGTTATAGCCTAAGCAATACGAAGACAGCATGGATTATTAAACACGTTTTAGTAATTTACCCACTACTAAATGACAGCTGAAAATTATCTCCCAACTTCTTCAGGGGTTCATTAAGTGATCAAATCATCATCATACAGGACAAACTTTTAGTATAACAGATTAGGATTAAAATGTATTGATACCTCCAGGCAGTACATAGGGGTTGTACGCATTGTTTAAGTGCCAGTGCGGATACATGGGTACGTATGGTTGAGAGGGTGGCTGAACGTAGAAAAACGGCCTGGAGTGCTGCTGGTTCCGCTGCTGTTGACCGTCGCCAAAGGAGTGCTGTGGTTGTCCTCCATCTACAGGGAATCCACAATGCCACAAAGTTTACGTTGGCCGTGAAACTTTCTTTCTAGTCACAATACAAAGTAGGCTACTGTGCAAGTCCACCGACACAGAGCCCTAATGCATGCAAGTTATCCAGTTTAAAAAAATGTGTTATTGTTGTGTTTGTGATTTTTTTTGTGAACATGTGACAACTAGATGGGAAACTACTCAATTTGTAAATGTGTATTATTACCGTCCATTTTCTCAGACGTGGGTTCTTAGCTCTGGAACGAAACTGGAGATTAACTCAAAACTGTCAAGTGTTATTTCCTTTTGACATTGCAAAGTAGACGTAAAGTTTGAAGTAAAAAAGCAAAAACCACACTCGGCCAACTTGGTGCTGCTCACCAATTATTCAGATTGGCCGCACCTGTCCCGTACAAGAACACCTGGCTGCAGAAAGGGGCGGAGTCGGACAAGCGATGGGCGAGGTTATAGATATCAGAACAAAAATAAATACAGCTTTCCACTAATTAAATGCAGAAATATATTGTAAATCCACATTTTTATACCTTTTTATACCACATGTGCATACATATAGTGTAAATAGACATTTTTATAACTTTTTATACCACATGTGCATAAATATATTGTAAACAGACCTTTTAATACCACATGTGCAATGTGTTACTATGCACATGCAGTATAGTGTCCATATAATGTGGATGTATAGTATAGTGTATTAAAATGCATTATTTCATATTTATTGGCTGATTAGCTCTGGCAGTGCACCAGGGTGTGAGGTAGACCTGTATGCACCATGCACAATAATAATATGCACATTCTATTTATTTACATCAATCGTTTTCTTCACGTATTTCGCCCATTTTCATGCATTTCTTGTTTCAATCCATTTTTAAATAATGCACTCCTGATCTGTCATACTAAAAGTGTGTCCTGTGTTGGTTTGGTCTCGGTTCATATGCACTATTGTCCAGCAGAGGTGAGCATGTCCCTCTATTACATTTTCAATTAAAATGTAAGATTCCCAAAGCGAGTGGTAAATAAAAACAAAAACAAAACAAATGTAATTTACAATTGTCAAATTTACAAATGTACAATTGTAGATATTCTATAACAAACAAAGAAATGTGTAAACAAAGCTGCGATATTGCAATCAAATGTATAAATATGAGCATCTAAAATATACTTATGATGAACTAAATATATACAGGTAAGTAAGTCATAATTTTTTTTTTTTAAAGTATAATGCAAAAATACAAAAATAAAATAAAAATAAAACAAATCTAATTTACATATGTACAATTGCAGACGTTCGATAACAAACAGAGAAATGTGTCATCAAAGCTGCGACGTATAAAAAACGTGAGCGTCTAAAATATACTTGTAAAATATCGGGGCGCATGCGCAGTCGCCTCAACTCGGCCTCATAATTTTCGCAGTCGCTGAAAGCTTCGCGATGTTCACCGCAAAGCTCCGCGTACAACACACACAAAGTGCACTTGTTCTAGCGCCGTAGGAGAACACACACGGACACGGACACGTCGTGTGGACCCCAGTGGTGACCGACGCGCGGAGTACACCGACTCGACGACTATCGTAAGGATACCGAATGGAAACTCGTGAAGTTCGTTGGGCTAGCGGCTAAGATAACGTCAGCTAGCCGCCAGCCGCTAACTGACTGTCTGACGTGAGCTAGCGGTTAGCTGACGTGATCTTAGCCGCTAGCAGCTAGCCGCTAGCTCACGTCAGACAGACAGTCAGTCAGTCAGTCGTTAAAACAGCCGCCTCGCTAACCCCCCCGTTTTGTGTCCCGTTTTGACAGCTCTAATGCATCGTTTCGTCTCCTCTCCCTCCAACGGAGCGTTTGTCTTGTTTTTGTGTTAGCCACCGGGATGCTAGCACACATTTGCTAGCATCCGGTTAGCCGCCGCCTGCTACAAGCTACCAGCTAACACCCGGGACCAGAGAGAGAGAGAGAGAGAGAGAGAGAGAGAGAATCAGCATCTCTGGGCTCATGTGAGCGAGTTGTGTGTAGCTTGATGCTAACCGAGGGCTAACAACACGCAACGTTAGGTCGGTATTGCAGCTGGTGGTGTGTGGGTGGGTGTGTTTGGCGGTACACGTTGACATGTGTGTATTATCATGTAATATCATATAATATATCATGTAAAACACGTTGATGTAAAAAAACAACAACTGATTATCACGTTCAGTAGTGTCATGGATGCGTGGTGCGTTCCAGTTGTGTCGGGATGTCTCGTCGGAAGAACCCCGACTTCAGGCAGCAACTCGGGGGTGACGTCATTCCCGACTCCGCGTTCGGGAGTCGGGAATGACGTCACCCCCGAGTTGACCTGGTGTTCCAGTGTACTGGGAGGGGGGGGGGGGGTCGTTGGTGGCGAAGTTCTTCCGACTTTCTTCCCAGTTCTGGAATAACGACTCCGAGGGAAGGGGGGGGGCGTTCCCCTCTGAAACGTCTTGGACGTGGAAGTGCCGGAAATGCCCACTTCCGAGTAAACTGGAACGCACCATCGCAAGTGTATCTTGCTGGTTTTGTGAGTCTGGCCCAGTGTGGCCCAGGTACCATACACGTGTCCTCTAATAACCAGCCGTCATAGGGCTAATGTGAGTGTCCCAATGTTTTATTTTTTATTTTTGCTTGGATGGGGCAGCAGTACAGTACAGCAGTGTGAAAAGCAGAGGAAACAATGACACGGCTGTTTACAGCACATGATGACACTTTCCCCATCTGTAGTCCATGTGCCAAGTGTTCATTTTTTGAGTGCACCCCGTTCAGATTCGACATGCCATTGCGTATACACGACTTATCACGACCTGAGCTCCATAATACAGTAGTTTATGTGAAATGAATTGCCTGTGATCGTAGCCTGGTGTGGTGGTGGTGGTGTGACAAACATCTCGAAATTATAGACCACAGACGGTTGTGTATCTGCCTGGTGACGGGCATAAACACAAAAGAAAACGTATGACACAATTGTGGCTATTGTGTTGTGGATGTGTGTGTTTTCTGCTCGTGGTGTAACTGCTGTACCATAACAAAACTGGGCAACTGTGTCTCAATGTGTGTACTGTCCACTTTAATTCTGGTTGCTTATGAGACACAACAAGCACTTTGAGGAATGGCAACATTTTGAATTCTTGTCAGATTTGACAGATCCCTGCCGTTCCTGTTGTTGTGTCTGCACTCAGCGGCCTCACCAGGCGGATGGTCTGGCTGTCACTGCAGTCTTGGCCAGTGAGTGACAGAGCCGGTGAATGCTTGATGGAGCGAGGAGGAGCAGTCGGGTGGGGTGGGGTGGGGGTTGGTGTGGGGGGCCCGCCAGGTGACCCGCTATTGGAGGCTGGATTGTTGATGCCGCACTTTCTCATGCGGAAAAGTGTGTGTGTGTGTGTGTGTGTGTGTGTGTGTGTGTGTGTGTGTGTGTGTGTGTGTGTGTGTGTGTGCGTGTGTGTGTGTGTGTGTGTGTGTGTGTGTGTGTGTGTGTGTGTGTGTGTGTTCGTCCCTCTGACTGCCAGAGACCAGCAAAATTGAGGGGAGTTTATTTAACAGCCTACCGTCGGGTAATGCTGAATCTTGGGTTAACTGCTGGAGTTGCGTTGTGCTTCATTCTGGGATACAATATATAAAACAATCTGAAAGCTCTCTGGTTTGTAGCAGAGGAGTTAAACGGGTGAGTGCGTCAACGGCAACATGATCACATGCTCAACATGCCGTTTGCTGTCACTTGCTAATGTCCAGCCTCTCGGTGAGTGTGTGTGTGTGTTTTTGTATTGTCCTGGTTTCAATGCATGCTGGACTGATCTCTCTCTCTCTCCCTCCCTCTCTCCCTCCAGTTGAGCACTGATGTAGCTGTGCCCCAACACACGGGCTACCTCCACCTCCCCACACCCCCCAGCCAGGGAGGAACACACCTCGAACCTTAGCCCCCGTCCCAACCCCCTCCCCCTGTCTGGTTTCCACTCCTGACTACAGAAGAGGAGAGCGGCAAACATCTTTCTGCGTCTGGTGTCAGAACAACAAGAAGAAGGCTGAGAGAGGGATAAGGGAGCCACGGTGGACTTCCTGTCACCTTCGGAGAGGAAAAGGTCCCTTTCTGGTTGTCCTTTCGAGAAGCGTGCACCTCCACTCACACCGGCCGAAGGTGTTGAGGTCTCCACCTCCCTCCCTCCCCTCCCCTCCATCTCCCCCTTTTTCCAACACTGTGTCCTTGTTGTCCTCCTTTTTTTTCCTTTTTCTTTTCCTTTTTTTTTTCTCCCCGTTGTGTTTGAGTCCGGTTCACGCCGGGCCGCGGGACTTTCACAAAACTGGGGCGCGATTCATGGGATGCGACCATGTCCGATCTGGGTGAGCGCAGGCCGGTCAACGCGGACTACGCCGTCTCCCTGCTGGAGCAGCTCAAGTTCTTCTACGAGCAGAAGCTGCTGACCGACGTGGTGCTGCTGGTGGAGGACAACGAGTTCCCGTGTCACAAGATGGTGCTGGCCACGTGTAGCTCCTATTTCAGGTGAGTACGCCGTAGCCGCTCCAGGGCTCCGGTTTCCCCCTCCTGTTGTTGTGGTCGCCGTTGTGTCCTTAAAGGGTTGCTGCCCATCACCTGTGATCCTCTCGATGTATACAAGCCTCCTGAAGGCTAGCCATTATCCGATTAAAATATCTTACTACTACTACTACTACTGCTGCTATTACTGTTGTTTGGGTGTTTTTATCAAAACCCTGTCACCCTGTCTTGCTCTGAATTCGGATATATTAAACAGTTGGTAAAGCTGTGAGGTTATCTTGCTTAAGGATGCCCGCAGGTTAGGCTGGGGATGGAACCCAGGACCTTTAGCCTCCCTAAGGTCCAACACCCAAGACACGGCAGTTTGAATAACATTCTCGTTTTGCTCATCTGCAGTTAGTTTAAGTTTTTCTTGTCTTCTCAACAAACCAAATCGTACACAATCGGCTCCCCTTTAACATGTGTTGTCAGTGCTACAACTAGGCCCACCGATCGTAATATTCCATCTAATCTCTAATAATTCCACGATGCGTTCGATTGATCTGACGGCTTCTTCATCCGTCATCAGCAGAAATTATTCATCATCGCAAGACTAATTGAAGATTTATGTTAAAGGTTGCATCTCCCAGTGGGCTGTACCTCTGGTGCAGTGCTGCGTGCCACATGGGTATTGTGATTGGAAAGCGATCCGCTCTGTACAGTACACTGAATAATGTACCATGTTGTGTTGGCCGGGGGAGGGGTGGTTTTGTGTCTGAAGGTGGTAATTATTAGCCCGGGGGTTTGATTCCCGTTAGGACTAGTCCTGCCTCCCCCCTCCCCCCTCCTCTCATTATGTACGACAAGAGTGTTAAGATTGGAAGCCGTTGCCAGGTACGGTTACACTAAATAATGCAGTGTTTCAATGCGCCACGTCGATCTGTGGTATGGATGAACACGGGGGTGGACTGGTAAATGGGCTGCATTTATAGAGAGCTTCTCGGACCTATGGCCATTCAACGTGCTTTACAATTATCCACAATTAGCCTCACATCCACCAATTGATACACCGATGGCGGTGTCAACCATGCAAGGTAACAACAAGCTGGTCGGGAGCAGATCGTGTTGGGTCCTCCTGTCTTTCTCAGGGACCCCTTGACACTTGGCTAGCAGGAGGAGGAGCTGGTGGGAACGAACCAGCAACCCACCAGAGTATTCGCCCTACCTCGTCCTAAGCCAATGCCGATTGATGGGGGGGGGGGGGGGGGGGGTTCACTCTTTTGAGCAGGTTACTTTTTAGACATTTAGCAAACACTTGTATCTATCTATCTAGATGCATGCCATTTAAAGGTGCAGGTAGGTGTTAAGGGGCATCTTGTTCAAGAAGGCCCGATAGCTATTGCTTCGTGTCCTGTTCCTCCTTGGTAGTCCTACATACAGCCAACGCAGCTCTCTCGCTCTCGCGCTCTCCCTCTCTCTCTCTCTCTCTCTCCCCCCCCCCCCCCCACCTGGAGAAGTGGTCCCTATGGGGCATAAGGAAGCAGGCCACCGTGCTCCTGTCTGCAGCAGCCTGGAGGGACAGCACAGCGCGGAGCTCTGGGAAGAGACAATCTGTAAATGACAGGGACTCATGTGGCCTTTTATCGCTCCTTCTCTTTCCCTTTCTCTCTCTACTTCTCTTCTCCCCTCTCTTCCTCCTCTCTCTCGCTCTTTCTTTCTCTCTTTCTTTTCACTCTTCCTTCCTTCCTATCATTCTTTTCTCTTTTTCTTGGCACATTGATGGATGCTTTCCAAGAAAAGAAAAAAAAAGGGCGTCCAGGCAACTTAAACTGCCACTCTCTCACACCCACCTACTCTAGTGTCTCTCGCTCTCTCGCTCTCCCCCCCCCTTCCGTTTCCCACACGCTGTTGATCCGGGAGTGAACATGCAAAGCATTTCCCCGATTACCCCCCTCTCGCCCCCTCGGTCCCCCTCCCTGTCTCACTTCCTGGTCTTTGGTGTGTGTGTGTGTGTGTGTGTGTGTGTGTGGTGTGTGTGTGTGTGTGTGTGTGTGTGTGTGTGTGTGTGTGTGTGTGTGTGTGTGTGTGTGTGTGTGTGTGTGGTGTGTGTGTGTGTGTGTGTGTGTGTGTGTGTGTGTGTGTGTGTGACTGCTGTGGTGCACAGTCACTCACTTCACACAGAGACCACGCATCGGCCGGATAGCGGCTGCTGCTTTAAAATGACTCACACTCAGGAGGACTCGGCCGATGGCTTCCTCCTCACACAGCTTGACTCCCGGGGGGTGTTGCAGGAGTCTTTCCCCCCCCCCCCCCCAGTGATGACCTCATCACCGTGCGTCACCACCACCTCTGATGTGCTGCAATTAGCCCCCACGTGTTAAGTTGGGTAACGACCAACAGCTGTGTGTGTGTGTGTCTGGCCCCCCCTCCCCCCACGGGCCACAAAACACAACTTCCCTATTTGTCCGATGGTGACCCCCTCCTCCCCGCCTCGGCCAGCCAGGCAGCAGGACCGTGACGGTCACTGCTGTCAAGCCGCTGGATGCCGAGAGTCCGGCCCTGTCCAGTCGGTCAGAGTACATGGGCTGTGACCCCCACTTGTTTTAAGAAGCGTGTTGTGCTGTCGGATGCTGCGGTGCCCCCCCCCCCTCTCTCCTGTTGCCAGATGCTGCTCTCTCTGCCCAGGACAGACCCGGTGAGGCACATATAACCACTTATCTTCCTCTGGGCTGTTATGTAACTTGCCTCTTTGTTTTTTTAGTGGAAACCTCTGGGTTTCGTGAGGGCCAGTGTTTTGTAACGCAGCGCTTTACTGGGACACGCTATCTAAAGATGTTTCTTTCTAAAGGCAGGAATCGCCTGTTGGGGGTTCATGTGGTCGTAGGTGCTGTGCGTCAAGAAAGCCCATTTTAAACAACATTGACTTGATCGCACATTACGTCACACACAACACCATACACGTGTTTTTGTGTGCGCTTGCTTGCCCCACCACAGGTGCCCTCACTTTGATGCTGCTGTGTGTGACGAAAGTGTTGAAATGAAATGAAAAAAATGAATTGTGACCACAACATATGGATGAGATTTAAGATCTACTTAATTCATCCCAGATGGAAAATGTGGGCAGAAAGAAAGTACCGGACAGTAATGAGAGAAACTAAATAAGTAAGTCCAAATCATACCAGTAATAATCAGAATTGGGCGGCAGTAGCTCAAGAGGTAAGAGCGGGTCTGGAAACTGGAAGGTTGCTGGTTTGATCCCCAAATCGAGGTGTCCCTGAGCAAGATCACCACCGAACCCTACCTGCTCCTGACGTGTTGGTTGTTACCTTGCATGGTTTATTTCGCCGTCGGTGTATGAATGGGTGAATGTCAGGCAGTTGCAAAAGTTAGATAAAATCGCTATACAAATACAATCCGTTTATCATTGAAAAAATGGAAATTGAGTGTTGACTGACGATGACCTCATCCTCCTCACCCCCCCCCACAGAGCGATGTTCATGAGCGGCCTGAGCGAGAGCAAGCAGACGCACGTGCACCTGCGGAACGTGGACCCCGCCACGCTGCAGGTGATCATCACCTACGCCTACACGGGTAACCTGGCCATCAACGACAGCACGGTGGAGCCGCTCTACGAGACCGCCTGCTTCCTCCAGGTCAGCGGCACCCTCCTCTTCCTCTGCCGCCGCTACTACTACTAAAAAAATGATACTGCTGTACCCCGATCATCGTGATCATACCTTTCACTTGTTGGTTCTGTTTAAAAAAATTTAATAAAGGAATAATAGAGGCAAGTTAAGAATCAATTCAATTAAAATTGTATTTGTATAGGACCATGTCATACAAAAACTTTTCAAAGTGCTTCACATAAAAGAAAACAAAAGAAAACGGCAAGGAAAAGTGCGGAAAGACAAACATTCATGCATAGACACACATAAATACACACACATAAATACACACAAACAAATACACGTGCTGTACACATGGTGTGTTCATTTCAGGAATGCTTGAGCAACACAAAAGTAAAAAAAATTTGTTGGCTCGCAATTTGTAATGTTGTTCTGACCTTTGTTGTGACCGTGATTTGTGTGTCAGTGTTTCATCAATATCGGACGGGATTCCAAATTTCTGTGATTTATCTCCTATCGCCACTGTCATACATTTACGAGTTGTGTCGTAGCTGTATTTGTACTCAAACAAGACTCAACATTGTCATTAAAAAAAATGTTAAACAAGTATTAGTGGCAGTGAGGTTCGGTGTCACAATAAAGCTCCTGCTAACCACCCCCCTCCCACCACCAGGTGGAGGACGTGCTGCTGCAGTGCCGCGACTACCTGGTGAAGAAGATCAATGCAGAGAACTGCGTGCGCATGCTGAGCATCGGCGACCTGTTCAGCTGCAGCGAGCTGAAGCAGAGCGCCAAGCGCATGGTGGAGCACAAGTTCCCCACCGTGTACCGGCAGCAGGCCTTCCTGCAGCTGTCCCACGAGCTGCTGGTGGACGTGCTGAGCAGCGACAACCTCAACGTGGAGAAGGAGGAGACGGTGCGTGAGGCGGCCATGCTGTGGCTGGAGTTCAACATGGAGGCGCGCTCGCAGCACCTCTCCTCAGTGCTCAGCCAGATCCGCATCGACGCGCTGTCAGAGGTGACGCAGCGCGCCTGGTTCCAGGGCCTGCCGCCCAATGACAAGTCGGTGGTGGTGCAGGGCCTCTACAAGTCCATGCCCAAGTTCTTCAAGCCGCGGCTGGGCATGACCAAGGAGGAGATGCTGATCTTCGTAGAGGCCATGTGGGAGGCGGAGGGCGTGCACGTGATCGCCGACATCTCGTACCGCGCTGTGTGCTACAGCCCACAGGCGGAGAAGCTGTACAAGCTGTGCAGCCCTCCGGGCAACCTGCAGAAGGTGGGCACGCTGGTCACGCCCGACAATGACGTCTTCATCGCCGGCGGGCAGATGGCGCTGAAGACGAGCATCGCCAACCACATCGCCAGCCGGCAGATGCCGGGCGGCAAGCTGCCAGCGGCCTTCCGGCCCGTGGACGGCTTCTACTGGCTGGACGCGCAGCAGAACGCCTGGGTGGCCAAGGCACCCATGCTGTGTGCGCGCATCCGCCCGTCGCTGGTGTCGTGCGAGGGCTACATCTACGCCATCGGTGGTGACAGCGTGGGCGGCGAGCTGAACAAGCGAACGGTGGAACGATACGACTGCGAGAAGGACGAGTGGAGCATGGTGAGTCCGCTGCCCTGCGCCTGGAACTGGAGCACGGCGGTGGTGGCGCACGACTGCATCTACGTGCTGACGCACGACCTCATGTACTGCTACTTCCCGCGCGCCGACGCCTGGGTGGAGATGGCTATGCGCAAGACCAGCCGCTGCTTCGCCTCGGCCGCCGCCTTCGGCGACCTTATCTTCTACATCGGTGGGCTGCACGTGGTCAGCAACTCGGGCGTGCGGCTGCCCACCAGCACCATCGACGGCTCCTCTGTCACCGTGGAGATCTACGACGTCAACAAGAACGAGTGGCGCCTCGCCGCCAACATCCCCGCCAAGCGCTACTCGGACCCGTGCGTGCGCGCCGTGGTGCTGCTCAACGCACTCTGCATCTTCATGCGCGAGACGCACATGAACGAGCGCGCCAAGTACGCCATCTACCAGTACGATGCCGAGCTGGACCGCTGGTTCCTGCGGCAGCCCGTCTCGGAGCGCGTGCTCTGGGACATGGGCAAGGACTTCCGCTGCGCCGTGGGCAAGCTGTACCCCTCCTGCCTGGAGGAGTCCCCGTGGAAGCCCCCCACCTATCTCTTCTCCCCCGACGGCGCCGAGGAGTTTGAGGTTGACGGCGAGATGGTGTCCCTCCCCCACGTATAGCTCTTAGACCACCTCCGCTCCCCCTCTCCCCTCCCCCACCCCCAGACGCCATTGTGGGCTGCACCCCCCCACCCCTCCCCCGACTCGCTTACGCTGCAAAAAAGATGAGGGTTGAGCAGGGCGGGCAGGGCACAGTGGAATTTGGGGGCGGGGTGGAGTAGAATTTGGGGGCGGGGCTACTGCGCCATTGAACTGAAAGGGTTTGACGTACGTGTTCTTCTGAAGGGAAGGTGGTTTCTAGACTTCCCAGACTGGTGTTGAGTCAAGTCCTTGGCTGATGCTGATTGGTTGGAGCGCAGCGGCGAGAAGCCTCCCTCACCCTCCTCGGAAATAAGTAATCTAAAAAATGTTTTTTTTTGTGTTATTTTTCTTATCTGTTAGATATTATTGCAATCTGTTATACTGTTTCTACAATGTGATAATCTAAACGTCAACTGAATTTTGTGATGATGATGATGTTGTTTATGATGAGGATGACGATGCACTTACAAATACACCTCCTTGGAATGACAATGGCAACTGTACCAAAATCCCCCCTCCCCCACAGCCTCCCTCTGACTCCGCCTCCTCCCCTGACCTTATTTCCACGGACCCCAACTCCCCAGACCCTGATGCCGCCCTCGCTCTAGCCACTCCCCCTCGGACCCTGTATCCCTAACCCCGTCCTTCCTCTGTCTAGCCCTCTAGCCACTCCCCCTCGGACCCTGTAACCCCCCCCCCCCCCCTCCTCTTTTCACTACTGTTAGGACACCAGAAACATCTCATGGTTTTAATCGTTTTATTAAGGACCCTGTTGGTGGGAATACCTCGGGGTAGGTGCTGTGCGGAAGACTGGGGTTACCTGTACGTCGGGGAGGTGGAGGTGGAGGAGGAGGAGGAGGGTAGGCAAGCAAGCAAGAGGTGTCAAAGGTCATTGGGTGGTGACTGCAGGTACGGTCACCTAGACGGCACACCCCCTCACACTCATTCTCTCCCCCCCCCCCCCCCTCTCCCTCTCTCCCTCTCACCTTTACGGACCTCCTGACTGGACTTCACCTAAACTCAGACACCCCTCTCCTCCGTCTCCCTCGTTCTGTTTACTCTCCTCTCTCTCTGGTTCTGGTTCTGGTTCTATCTCTGGTTCTTTACATGCGGGTCTCTGCAACGGATCACCACACAACTCAACTCCACACTCAGTACCACAATATGACTTTGGGCTCATGCGTTTTTTCTTTATTATTTAGTTTTTATTTTTATTTTTTTTGTTCATTTACAAGCTGCTGAAATATATATATAAATATTAAAAAATATATATATTTTCATATGTTTAAAAAAAACTGTTTTAGTGTGTTTGGGAGGGGTGGGCGGGCGGTGGGATAACCAGGTCTATTTTGTATTATTAGTCTTTTTTTTTTTCTTTTTTTATTTAATATCGGACATTACTGTAGTGTGATTGTGTGTAGATATCCATTTTTTTTTTCTCCCTCCTATCAGACTTAATTTTCTTGTGAGTGGATATTGAGGTATCTCGCTGCTGATTGGGTCTGAGAGGAAAGTAGAGGGCTGGCCCAGGGCTGTTGCTATGGAAATCGTCCCAGCAACCACTAGCAGCAGTGGGGGGAGGGGGGAAGAGAGGGAGGCTGACTTCCTACCTGTTAAAAGATTAAAAGAAAAAAAAAAAACCATGAGCACAGGTGCTTCATGATAAACCTTACCTTAGCATGTTTGGCTGCATCATATTCCTTTGGCACTGTATTTTGAATGAACGTTAATTTATTAAAAAACATACCAAAAACGTTCCTGAAATTGACTCCTGTTCCTTCTTGTGCTGGGTTATATGTTCTGGGGTCAAGTCTCTTTTAGGTTTAGAGGTTATTTGCCACTGATAATTTACTGCCCTCTAAATGGTTTTACAGTGGATAGTAAATGAGTATAGGTTTTGTTTATCCAATAAATGCTATATGCTAAATTGTTGACAGGCCCATTTTAAAGCCTAACCCGTTGATTCAGGCCTACATCAAGAACTGAACTTGTAAGCGTCATTCAGTAGTTAAGCTCCAAGTCAGAACACATGAGTGACATGCTGGATTGTAAACTAGTTTATTCCTAATTTTAGGAATAAAAGTACAGAAATTGCTTTGACATGGGTTTGAATGTACAGGCTTACAACTGCAGTGTGAATATTGTCTAACCAAGTCTCTCGTGACTAGTCTCAAGTCTCAGACACAAAATAAAAGGCCTACATGCAGCTAGCATCCCTGCATCCAGCCACCCAAGAGTCACTGGCCGAGCTGTGTGTGTGCGTGCGTATGAGTGCATGCGTGTGTGTGTGTGTGTATGAGTGCATGCGTGCTCGCTTTTGTCCTGACATTTGTTGAACTCACCAACACACGCACCACTTCCCTTTGTCTGGCTGACCTACATTCTCACAGAGATGAGGATAAACAACAAACGGGGCCTTTGGTAAACACCATGGTTTTTGTTTTTTTTAATGCAACAATAATAGTATAATATCGCAGTTTTCCCAAATACTTTAAAAGCATCAGTCAAGAAAATATGTTGTGACTTGAATTTCACAATTTACAATACATTCATTAGTTTCTTTTAAATACAAATTTAAAATATATTGGCAGAACATAAAAAAAAAAAAGGAATTGACGGTTGCGTTGTCTTAATGGGGAAGGCCGTCCAGCTGTATTGTAATCTGAACGTTAGGAAGTGTCACAGCACTACAGTGTCAAAAGCATGGATGAAAGTATAAAAAAATAATAATAATCCAAAACCAAAAAGAGTACAACGGAAAAAAAACACTCAAAGACACTCAATTCAACCTTTAAAAAAGATGGAGACACTGACAGAGCATGCTTAACACTTAACCCATCCAGGAACTACTCCCAAAGAATCCCTCAAACTACAGACTGATGGAGGGGGAGAGAGAGGGGAGGGGTGTCAATGTTAAACAGTGCTAGAACGCTCTTCAGGGGGTGGGGGGGGGGGAAACCAACCATGAGACAAGATGAACACGTAGAGAGATCAAAGACTATGATTGGTCCAATGGACACGCCCCACGGTTCCAGTGCTGCCGTGACGACGACGACGAGATAATGGGGAGTTCCAGCCAGCACGATGCACAACAAATAAATACGTTTTGAACCCCCCCCCCCCCCCAAACCCATTCCCCTCTAGCTGACGCTTCCCACAAACCATCCACTCAGTACCATTCCCATTATATTAATTGACGCATATATATGTATATATATATATATAAATATATTTCTAGATTTACTAACAGCTAATGCTATAAGTAGCTTTGGGATGCAGGGAGGTGTGAATCAGTAAAGAGCCAACATGGATGGAGGAGCATTTCAGGAGAGCGTGGGGGTGGGGGGGGGGCTCTTCATGTGAAATTGGCTTCAAAAAGGAAACGTGTGCAGGGATTTCAACCACATGCAACTTATGTCATTATCTGGTTGTGTGCATTCATAAGTGGACTTGGAACAAAACAAAAAAAAACACACAAACCAAAAACTATGCAAAACACAAACAGAATATCTTGTTTCCCGGAGTGACGGAGGCGAAGACGAAGAAGGCTCCAGCCAACGGTTACAGTGTTCTTGGTGTGACGGTCCCCTCACGTCTCAAACCGCGTCGACTCTCCAACGGTGTCACAAAATCTATTCACGAGACAAGCAAGTCCGATTATCTCCCAACACCTCACGGTTTTAAGATCCCCCCCCCTCCCCCACCCCCTCCCCTGCCCTGAGAAAGACAAAGAAACGTACATTTTACCGTTTACCCGAGATTTGAACACCCCAAGAGGAAGAAGACCCAAATAGCTCAAGTGTAAGCACAGCATCTCAGCCCAGCTCGTCGGCGGACAGATCCTCAGCTCAATATGCGTTCATCACACAGCCACACCTTCAACTCAATCTAACCAAACCTGAGCTCAGTGTCGGGGCTGCGAGACTCGGACGGACATCAGAGACCAGGAATCAGTGACCACCTGGTCAGACTCCAACCCCCCCTTACTCATCAGAGAAGTGGAGACGTACGTGTGTGTGTGTGTGTGTGTGTGTGTGTGTGTGTGTGTGTGTGTGTGTGTGTGTGTGTGTGTGTGTGTGTGTGTGTGTGTGTGTGTGTGTGTGTGTGTGTGTGTATGGTGCTGGTGCAGAGTTTAACGTTTCAGGTGGAGGTCAAGTCAAGATGATATGTGGCTCCCGGTCCTCTCCAAGGGGGGATGCGGAGGAGGAGGCAGTGGGGAGGAGGTTAGAGATTGGGTGGGGTGGCGGGGGGGGCTGGTCTGTGGTGTCTGGTGGGGGGGGGGGGGGGGGGGAGCCCCTCACAGTGGTCAGCCTTTAAGTGTTTCCAGCAAACCCTTCTTTGAGGTCTTGTCCTTCATAGAACCAGGAGAAAGGAGGAGGAGGAGGAGGAGGAGGAGAAGGAAAAGAAGGTTGACGAAGAGGAGGTGGAGGGTTTGTTTCTTGTTTCACTGCCCCTCCCGGTGGTCTCCCTCGGGGCCGGGGGGTGTGGTCAGGGCGGGGGGCTGCGCCAGCGTGGAGAACCAGGAGGACATGGCCGACTTGGCGCTGGTCAGAGCTCCGCCCACCGACTGACCTGTGAGCAAGCAGAGGAGAGGAGGGGTGAGGCATCACTGACAGATGCGATCGCGTCACTACCTGTCTGAAGGGACAAAGGGGGAGTGGCTAAGCTGTGACGTCACATGCCTGGAACAAACGCTGTCAATCTTGATTAAAGGATAAAAAAAAAAAGGATTAAAGAAATATATGAACGGTGCAGAATTGGCGTGTCATGTGTGCATGTGTGTGTTTTTCATGATTGTCATCTACTCTCGGTCATGTGATTATGTGGTGGTGGTGCATCTAGCTTCTCATTCAGTGCATCTTGCGGTATCGCTACACGCAGGAGGAACCGGCTTGTGCCTTTCCTTAGTTGAGCGGAGTTTTTTTTTTTACAAAAACCTACCGACGGCCTTGCCAGTCTGCACCACGTTGCGGCTGGTGGTCATCATAGCGTTGCCGATCTTCTTCCCCCGCTCGCTGTTCTGCACCGAACTTCACCGCGGTCATCAACCACACAGCACACAAAACAAGACAAGACAGACAGACAGACAGAGAGGAGAGAGAACGAGATCAGAGATGTGCGACCAGAAAACTTGGTCCTCTGCTGCCAACCCACAGTCTGAATACTAAATGTGATTAAAAAGATAGCAAACAGTTTAACTGATGAAAGGGTGAGCACTTTGACTTCACATCCAGAAGTATAGCGGGAGCTAACCACCCCCTCCAGCCCCCCCCCCCGGTCCCATGCCAAGCGGAGACCTTTCACACGGGTCTCCTTCATCGGGTCTCCTTCGTCGGCCCCCTGGCCCGACCTCACCCTCCAGGGGGGACCTGGCCGTGGAATGTCGTGCCCCTGAATCATGTGTCCGAATCGCGCGTCTGCTGCACTACCGGGAACTTTAGCGACAAGAAGAATGTGGCGGGGAGGGGGGGGGGGGGGGGGGGGCAGGGACCTACTTACTGTAAAGCACCACCATGCAGAGTGAGATGCACTTGGACCGAGAGGTTAGAGTGTGTGTGTTTGTGTGAGTGAGCTCATGTATGCATATATATGTGTGTGTGTGTGTGTGTGAGACGGCCTTGCCCGTCTGTGTGTCTGTGGGCCGAATGCATGGTCAGCCCGAGCACACTGCAACCGGAAGGTGATCTGGTTGCGACACACACACACACACACACACACACACACACACACACACACACACACACACACACACACACACACACACACACACACACACACACACACACACACACACACACACACACACACACTAGGGTGTCAGCAGCCTGACGTGTGCGTGTGCTGGGCTGGTGGGAGCGTCGCGCTAAGTGTGTGAATTGTGCGACTCGAAGGGGAGCTCGCCGCCGCACGTGTGTGTGTGTGTGTGTGTGTGTGTGTGTGTGTGTGTGTGTGTGTGTGTGTGTGTGTGTGTGTGTGTGTGTGTGTGTGTGTGTGCAGGGGAGCGAAGGGTGGAGGGTGGGGGCGTAACCAGAGAAGGTGGGTGGACTCGGGGACCCTGGGAAGGCTCGGCACGCACGGCGGTTTTACTTTCATCATCACCCCACCCCCTCCCCCCCACCCCTGCCCCCAACCCACCTGCTTCCTGGAATGAAACCGGAGTGGGCTGAGGCCGGGGTCAGAGTGAAACTCTGTTATAATTGATGGACCAATGTGAGACACTGTGCCCACCCCCCCTCCACACACACACGCACACACCTTAAACACACTCACACCCCCTGGCCTGAACCTCCACGGGGCCCCTGCCCACCAGCTCATCGTAACCCAGACTGGAACGCCATGAGCAGGTTGCCTCCCGCTGACATTAGCCTGAGCGTGACATATTTCCGGATGTGTGTGTGTGTGGATGTATTTCCGAATGTGTGTGTGTGTGGGTGTGTATTTCCAAATGTGTATTTCCGAGTGCGTGTGTGTGTGTGTGTGTGTGTGTGTGTGTGTGTGTGTGTGCGTGTGATGACATTTACGGTGGCATACAAGTGCTCCATCTTAGAACAGATTTTTTACCTGAATAAGTGGACGACGGGTTTGTCATGTAGTTAATGTACTTTAATGTATTTTATTTTTACATGTATGTAGAATAGTAAATCAAAGAACACCAAATTCTTATTTATCTTTATACCTTCCATTCAACACTGTAGATGATTGGTTGCATGTGGCCACAAGAGGGCAGCCACCACACCACCTGGGCTGCAGTACTAGCCGCCAGGTTGCCGATTGGGAATAAAAACATTGATTCTAATACTCACTGTGAGAGTCTTAGCTTCACATCTGCAACACTGTACTGGCCCTGGAAGGGGTGGCTGGAACACACAACAGGATTATCATTAAACCGTGACGGTCACATAGAGCATGGATGGCAATGTGTGGTACTGGTTGTGTGTGGAAACTCAATGCATTCTCTATGGGACCGTTAAAACATATTGAGTCAATGCATTCTCTATGGGACCGTTAAAACATGTTGAGTCAATGCATTCTCTATGGGACCATTAAAACATATCGAGTCAATGCAATGGAACACGATGCAGAGACGGAGTGATACTGAAAATTGGGCGTCGCTGAAAATGGGGCATTCCGACGACATCATCATCATCATCGGCGCATCTGATTGGCTGAGCACCTACCCCGGCGTGATCTCCGTCATGGCGTGGTGGCGGTTGCTCTGCCACACGCGGTAGTTGTGCGTGATCTTCCACGCCATGGTGAACGGGGCGCCGTAGTCCGCCAGCAGCCGCTCACTGTCTACAGGAAACAGGAAACACCACAGACAGGACGGTTAGTGGTGGCGGTGACAGCGGTAGCAGTTGTAGCAGCGGTGATTAGTGAGGGGAAGAACCGATTTTAAACTCTTGGTTGCGGATGGGGGAACAGAGAAAGAAAACGTCGCCGTTGCTGCCGTTGTCATTTCCCTTTTCTCATGCATCACAAAAGGTTACGGTTTAGGTATTAGTTTACAGTTAAGGTTAACTCCTAACATTTAAACTGGGTCAGGTATTAGGTCAGAGATGACAACGATTAGGCATTAGGGTTACAACACCAAAATAACATTGTTGGTGTCAGTAACTAATTAGTCAAGTAAGTAATTGTGGGAGTTTGTTACTTCCTGCATTCTGATTGGCTCACGCGCGCGGTCCAGAGATCGAGTATCCAGACCAGCAGTCCGTAAATCTCCGTGTCCGGACCAGAAAATGTGACTTTGTTGTTGTTTTTGCCAGCGCAAAAAACAATTTGGCATAAATTAAGTGAAATATTATTGGACAAGACATTAAGAATATTGCACATGATGATAAGAGGAGATGAGAGGTAGAGTTATAGATAATATTAGAGCTAATCCAGGTCTAAATGAAGGCTTAAATTAAACCTGGCCAGAGGCAGGTTGACTTAATTTAAACCCTGAACAGGAAACCAGACCTGAGAGGTTTTTTTAGCACGTTTTTGTGTGTGAGAAAAATAACATAGGAACTGGTTGACCTACTCTATACAAAAGTGTGTGTGGTTGGTGGCTGGCTTAATTTGCCTCACCTGACCCAGTTAGAGTCTGGGGGGTGGGGCTACAAGCCTGTGGTGCATTGGCTAATACACCACAGGTTAAGTCAGCCACCAGCACACACACTCAGAGAGAACTAGCATGCTAGTGTACAGGTACCAGCTGCTCCGTCATGACATTTAACAAACAGTCGCAACAAACCTGACTTTTAACACCACAACTGCCTGTGTCCTTGGAGGAGCCCCGAACTAAGCCACATATGTGGGGCATTGTGGCAAGGAGAAATGCTACAACTTATTAACCTCCCCTTGCTCGGTCTGTCAAACAGACAAATTAAGTCAGACGACACTAAAAACAGGCAAACATCGCTCTCCCAAGTCCCAACTCTTCTCTGTTCTGGCACCGCAGCGGTGGAATGAGCTCCGGGCTGACGTCAGGACAGCAGAGTCGCTCACCAGCTTCCACAAGAGACTCAAGACCCACCTGTTCAGAGTTCACCTGGACTCTGCATAACCCTCGCACTAACTTGCATATTTGTACGTCTTGGCATTATTCATAGTACTTAGCATTGTTCAGCATATTGTATGTTATTAGATGTTGGTAATGTGCTCAGAATCACACATCTGCTCTTATCCCAGCTATTATGCAGGCAACCTAGGAATTATGAAACTCCTTCAACAAATGTACTCTTTGTTAAGTCTGCCAAATGCCCTAAATGTTAATGAAGTACGAAAAGACGTGTGGGCGGTCCTGGGGCAGCAGGGTTGCGTGGGTCCGGTGGCTACCTTGGTGCAGGGTGGAGGACAGCAGCGTGTGCAGGTAGAGGGTGAACTGGGCGCGGATCCACTCGTCGCCGCCCTCCCAGCCCGTGCCGTCCAGGAACACGTCCTCGCGGTTCTCCGTCACGTGCTTCAGCAGGTAGTCGGCGAAGCGCAGGTCGGCCGTGGTGAGGGCCAGCAGCCGCCGCAGCTCCGGGTCCTGGATCTGGATGCGGGCCTCCTCCACCTCAGCCAAGCAACACACAGGGAGATCAAGCCAGGCATACGCTGTACGATTTGAGCCCGTTGTGGACCCGATTTTTGAGTCGCTCGACTCAATTTAGCGTTTTGTCTTGCAGTGTACAGGGGGGAGCGAGGGCCTATCTGGTCCGATCCGGTCGGTTCCGGGCTGATCGGTGGGGCCTACAACGGCCGACGATTCGATTACCTACGATCAGCGCCTTTTTTTTTCTCACTACGCCCGCGCGAAGTGGCAAACAGAGCGTCTGAAATCCACGCGTCGTGTGGACAGAAAATATGGAGGTTGGTCGCGCTGTGACAACAACATACATGTCTCTTTGACGTTTCCTCCTCCTCCTCCCATCACGACCGATATGATGTTGATGATATGAGAGAAACGTTGGCAAGAAATGCATGTCATGAGTTCATTTTTTAAGGGTTAGAAACAACTTCTTCAGACTTAAACAATAAAAGCTCCTTGTTGGTTTATGTTGCTTTACACATATCAAATAATTGCAGCTCGATTTCGCTATGATTTGGATTCATTGTTCAGCACTGCGGAAACACACAGCAAACACTGGCTCTCTTTCAGCCATTTTATGGCTGCTAAAAATAAGTGATCAATTGCAGTGAAGGCGGCATATCTCTTACACACACACACACAGAGCCATGCAAACACAAAGTCAAATGAAACCGCTGTCGTGGGCGATCGTCAGATCTTGGCACGAGAAGACTGTGGGATGCGGGAACTTCATCATTTATGCAGCCTTTTGTCCAAAGCATGTTCCCTTAAGGATACACGTAATAAAGGAGCGGGTAGGCATGAGGCAACTTGCTCAAGGACGCCCACAGATAGACTAGCGAGAGATTAGGGTTCAAACCCAGAACCTTTATGATGGGGAATTGGAACACGTTGACCAATCGATTACACTGCCCAGAAAGTGGTTCGTTGTTCTCCAGTTGGGAACTACCGAGGAGAGAGGGGATCTACTCACATCCACAATGGCGTCGCTCAGGTGCCTCTGTTGGCGGAACAGGATGTTGGTCGCCCCGGCAACGAAGCCCCGCACTGCCACGTCGGACAGGAGGTGATGCTGCTGCAGGGCCATGTAGGGCAGACACAGGTAACCCTGGCAACCAAAACAGAAGGCGGGGGGGGGCGGGGAATTGAAACCTTATCAACAGTTGGCAAGCTATCTATCTCTCTGGGCTACGGGGGGGGGGGTCACTGAAGGGACCTAGTGTTGAGAAACGAGAGGTCAACTGAAATAGAACCATGTATTAGTAGTACAGTACAAGAGTACATGAGTTGTGTGACTACTGACTAGAGCCGTATGTCTCTGCTACACTGAACAGTAACTGTTTATCCTTCAGGGTATCCATGCAGGCAGAGCGAGTGTTGCTGTCTTTCTGTTGGCCGAGTCCCATTTCGAGTCCACTGCAACATTGTTTGAATAATGTCTTTTAGTCGTTTAGAAACTGTGTCCAAAGTGACTTACAGGGAGACATTTTTCTGATATTTTGCTCAAGGACGCACGCACACACACACCACACACAAAAGACCCCTACCTTGGTGAAGACAGCGAGAGGGAGTCCATACTGGTCCTCCTCCAAACCGGACACCAGACCCTGGACGACCCCGCCCTGCCCCGCCCCCGCCTGAGGCTGCACCGTGATGGGGACGCCCGGCTCGGGGTCAAAGGTCTCCGGAAGGTCCTCCACCTTCTCGCCAGTCGCCTGTTCTCTCGGAGATCCTCCCGCCGCCGCCGCCGCCGCCGCCGCCTCCTCCAGCACGCTGGGGTCCAGCGTCTCCCAGTCGCTCTCCGACGAGTCCGGGGAGGACCGGGCGGGGGGCTTGAGGAGGTGGGCGTCCCCCACCGCGGGGGAGAGCTCCTCCCCCACCAGCTCCAGGGCGGCGTCGGCGACGTCGCTGGCGGAGACGGAGACAAACTCCTCGGCGCTGGGCGTGGTGACGGTGGTGGTGACGGTGGTGGTCTCCTCCCGGCTCCCCAGCTCATCAGACACGCTGCTCTTGGGCCGGTAGTGGGAGGAGTCTGCCAGGCCGTGCTCAATCATCCCTGATCAGGCACAAGGCCGTTATGTTAATCAGATGATGGGAGTACCATCAGTCTTTGGCACACATTTGAGAATGTACAATACAAGAATACATATTTTCATGGGATTTTACTAGTGCATTCTGAACGGGAAGTGAAAATATTGCATCCTGCCTGAACCTAATCGCTACTATAATTGGTTCAAGTGTGGTTATGGATATATCTGCGTCACGTTAACACTTTGTGTGGTATACAATTGACTTTCCTTCAGCTATTTTATGACTTTTTTCATTTCTTTCCAAAAATAAGCAAAACTGAAATCAAAATCAGTGTGAAAGAATCAATGATTGAACACGCATAAGTCTACCGTGTGATATAGTAACAACGGCCAAACAACAACAGAGGCTTTTTTAAGAGCGTTGTCATGAGCACCGTTAAATCATCGCTGCGGCGACCAAAGTGTTTTAAATCAGAGGTTTCAAGGCGGGACCGCCGGCGCTGACCTGGAAACAGCGACAACACAGTCATCAGCGTTCCGACCAGTGTGTTGACAGGGGAGACGTAAAACAGGACCTGCAGCGGAGAGGAGCGGAGACACACACGATCAGATGGAGCCATTTTGTGAAACCACTTAAATAAAGAGTAATTACTGCAATTGCTGAAGGTGTGCTCACAGTACGGCAAAGATTATGACGTTAAATATAATGGCAAAAAGAGTAATATCATGATAGTCAGTGGAGAGGATAGAAAATGTGCTTTTCCTGTGTTTCAATGTTGTGCAATGTTCCTCTCATGATGTGCAAGGAAATAACATACCGTGGCCACTTTCTAGCTGATGATTTGAATGATAACAGAGATTTTTACAGACAGTGTTGTGAAATATATGCTCAGGCCAATATGTTACTTCACAAGTTAGTATGTGTTCTGTCAATGTAAAAGGTTGCTGCTTCAGGTTCCCAGATGGCATAGCGCCAGTTAACCAGTTTGTGTTCTCTGGTGTCCCTCCATGTGAGGCACTCCCAAGACCTCTGCTGTGCAATTTTACGCGTCGCTTGGATGCGTCAGAGACCAGCATCATAGAGACTTTAACCAGCCCGAGGAAGAGCAGTTCTCGGTACACATCCAGACTCAGAGAACACCGGCCAGATAGCCTGCATAAGAACATTTACATTGAATGCTGTATTGTTGTGGTTTTTATTTAGTATGTCTTGTTTTCCTTCTTTCTATATGCTATGGACCCTTTTGCGAGTTTGAAATAACCTTTGAACTGAAAGACGTGGAGTTGTAGAAGCTTTTTTTTTTTTTAAAAGGCTACTTCACCTTTTTCTCGAGCAGAATCAGCTTGAAGAGGATGAGAACCTGGTGACGTGATAAAAGTCATTGAGTGACCGAAAAACGTAATGTAAGACACATTGGTTACATTATGGTTTCTGTTCCACTTATTTGAGGTACTACTATGACTAATATTACTCCGACTAAGTAGTGTTCATACATCATCTATCCAGCCAGCTCACAACTCATGTACACCAGTAACAGTTTTAGTCGTTTTACCTTGTGTCTAAAGTGCAGTATTAAATCTCTCGGCGATAAACCTGAAAAAGGAAATGACGATTAAAAGGAGTCATTATGGATTGTTAACCAATTCAAATACATTTCAGAAATATTTGGCCGTTTAAATGACCATTTTACCTAAATAGACCTGTGATCCCTCCAGAGTGGAGCCCCGCATCGACCCGTTCATGTGTTCGTACAGTTCCTGTGGAGATCGAGTAAGCGTTTAGCGTAGTTCACATTGAGCTGATTTAGTGTCTTGTTTCAATAGGTTTCCAATGAGAGGAGAGCGAACACGGCACATGTGGTCGCCTGGTTCGTCCGATTCGAGCTCTTCAGAGTTAAAATGTCATTTGTTTCCGTTCTCATGGATGTTCGATGTTAAGCTAGGAGACTATGGGGGTAACGCGGGTCGTTGTCATAGAAACCAGAAACAAGCACAAGTGCCCCTCCCAGCGCCCTGCCCAGCCGCATTTCTGTCAGAAAAGGCGGGATGTGGTCACTGGGCACAGTGGAACCAGTTAAAAGAGGCCACAGTTAAAAGAGGTGGCAGTCAGCAGTTAGGCAAAGGCAGAGTTAGGAGTCAGCAGCAGTGGGCCTAGCTAAACGGTCGGCGTGGTGTTAACAGAGGGAGCAGAACTAGCGAGGTTAGCAGAAGGTGGTCGAGGGGGGGGTATGTTCCTCACCTTTAGATAATCGATCTGTGAGAAGTTCCCTCTCCCAAAGTAGGCCATGGGTGATGAGCTGGAGCTTGGCCTGTAGCAGGCCATACAGAGGGCCTGGACACACACAACACACACACACACACACCCACACACACACACACACACACACACACACACACACACACACACACACACACACACACACACACACACACACACACACACACACACACACACACACACACACACACACACACACACACACTGCGACACACACACACACACACACACAGTGACACACCACACCACCACACGCACACACACACACACAATACACACAGACACATC
>PIJE02002215.1:61413-71413 GCA_002895965.2 Coryphaenoides rupestris
CGTAGACACACTTCATGTCCCCGCTCAGAGGAGGCAGGTGGAAGTACACCGTATCTGCAGAACACCGTGGGACATTTACATTTACATTTACGGCATTTGGCAGACACTGTCCCATTGATACGTGTGACCACGTGTCACTGAGCCTGCCACTCAGGCATTCAAATTCCCACAAATACAGGTATAGATATTTACCATGTGGAATACTATTATGAAATAGTAGTAGTAGGCTGCAGCCAAGGTATTGTAGTAAAGGCTTTGCATAAAGGCGTCCACCGTCTGCCTTATAACGTATATTATTTACATTTAACTGGTATATTAACATTTAGGGCATTTGGCAGATGCTTTTGTCCAAAGCAACATACAATAGTACATTTGTCAAAAGATTGACAACAACAATATATTGCCGATGGTACGGTGGGACTTGAATAAAACAAGTTTCAAGCATGCATAATTGCTAGGATGTAATGCACGCTTTGCAAGTTGCATCTGCCAAATGCCCTAAATGTAAATGTAGGTTAATAGAACAAGGTTGAAGCGCTGGTGGAGCATTGCATAAACAACGCAAGGGCGAGGGGTTCAAACAGGGAACACTCATCATGTGACGAACGCATGAACTCATGCAACACACACACTTTGCATCGCAAAATCCAATAGCACCACCACCACCACCACCACCACCTAATATTATGACAGGATGATGATGATGATGAGATAACGTACCTTCCTGGTAGTTGTGCGCCCCGTCTGGCAGGGCGAGGAATGGCAGGTACCTCCACTGCTCAGGCAGACCACCGCTGTCGTGACTCTCATCCGGGAGCAGGGGAGGGTAGGAGAACTCCACCTGAAGGGGGAGAAGGGGGAGGGAAAGAGAGAGAGTTAGTTAGGTCTCCGCCAAGCTGGTGATCGACAGTGGGGGTGTCCATTCACAACTTCCCCTTTTGTATTTGTGTGTTTACTTTTTTCAGTTGCTCAGTTGATATGGTATATATTGTAGGAGCTATTTCATTAGTTTGATTATTTCATTATTATTATTAGTTATTTTTGCATTGTTTGTAATTATTTTGTAGACACTGGGTGATTGACAGGATAAAAGGTAGACATTGTGTCAATGTCAGGTGATGCAACAGGAAGGGACAGAGCAAGAGAGAGGAGCCATGATACATGTATGTTTGCTTTTGAACTGGAAATACATCAACCTAAACGTGGATCTTGCCTGGACAATGAGCTTCTTAAATTGCCTGAGAACAACAAGAACAAAGCCTGCATAACACCAAGTAGTCACGGTTTCCAGACCATGAGAGAAGTACACTGCGCACGGTCATCCACACAACAAGCATCTATCCTGTTGACTATAAGGCCCCCATATTTACAGCAGAAGATGGAAGAAGTGGATGAGGAATCGCCTCCGCTTGACATTGATGCATTCGATGGGGATATAATTAAATGGAGAGATTAGGCGGATCAAAGGAAAGCTCAACCACGTGACGCTGTGTTCCAGTCAATCGTCGATCAGCGAGGCCCATTTGCTCGACAGGAAATGGTGAAAAAACCCCAGTAGAATTATGCCGGGGGGGGGGGGGGGGGGTGCTGATTACCGATTAGTGTTTCACCACAGAAACATAAAATGAATGCTGATGATTCAACTTAGATTAAAATCACAAAGTATTGCTTAAATGGAACGCATACCATGAACCAACAAGTATGTGGACAAGGCACAAAAGGACAACACAAAAGTAATTTCATTGGAAATGTTGTGAATGAAAGACTAGCCTACCCCGCCCGCACGCACATGCACGCACACACACACACACACAGAATAGGTTCCCGGCAGGGGTGAGTCTGAAAACCGATGCTTTGATGGCAAGTCTTCAACAGGCATGCAGCCTCCAGCAGAGCCCAGCAGATGGGCAACAGGAGGCAAAGAGAAAGAGAGACAGACACACACACACACACACACACACACACACACACACACACACACACACACACACACACACACACACACACACACACACACACACACACACACACACACACACACACACACACACACACGGTGAGGTGATGAGGATGGACGACCGAGAGATGAAGAAACACAAAGAGAGAGGGACAGAGACAAAGGGACATAAACACAGAGGAGGGAGAGAGCGAGCGAGAGAGAGAGAGGGACAGAGGGAACAACATCTTTCATTGAATAGAGAAAGAGAGAGAGAGAAAGAGAGAAGTAGATTGAGAGAGAGATATAGAGGGAAATTAAAGAGCCAGTAACTGAATCTCGCAATGCTGTTAGGAGGAGGATCGCTAACGCCTATCGGATATCGCACACTACCTTCGGCAAACACACTCCCCCCCCCCCCCCCTCCCCCCCTTTCTCCTCATGATCTGACCAAACGGACCTGTGCAGTCTCTTCTTGTACTGCTGTATTGCTTTAGGGTGTTAGCGTGGGTGGTGGTTGGTGGTTGGTCGGTGGTTGAGTGGAGCCTAACCCTGCTGTCCCACCAAAGATTTATGACTGCGGCCTGACGAATGACAGCCGTCTCACGACACAGCTCTGTCAATACACCTCTTAAACTGACGACTCAACAACGACCAGCCAGATCTCCTCGGCGACCTCCTCTCTCTTGTACCGGCTGAGATACAGTTTGAGATAAACAGGGGGTCACAAACACACACACACACACACACACACACACACACACACGGTTTGGTCTCCTCTCTGACATCTCACGTATTCAGTAGGCCTGCAAAGGAGTAAGTAACACCTTGTTGTGTACAGTATATATATATATATATGACACTGTGTGTTTTGACACAGTTCTGTGAAACACGCTCACAAAAACATTTCACTGTCTTGTCCCTGGGTGTCATCATCACCTTCCATTGTCCCACTAAATTGCCTCACCACCAGTGTCGGCCAGTAGCTACTTCTCTCAGCCGGCCTTCACTTCATCTGTAAATGAGGTGCCTTTTGAGTTCAACTTTAATCTTTTAACAATGCCATAATAGTCAATATAAAACCAATATAAAACCTTCCTTTCTTTCTTTCTTTCCCCCAGAAGCTGCCAAGTGAGTCAAACACAAACATGGACTGGGAGTGGAAAGGAGACCCCTCACCTCATGGGGGACACTTCTGTGTGAATGTCTGATGCTCAATAAAGACACACAATTATATAATTATATAAGAGAGAAGAGAATCATAAATGTCATAAATCACTTCTGGCCGACAATAACCTGGCATGTAAAGCCCTTTGTGATTAGAGACTGTCTAGTGATTTTCTATACAAATCTTAATTGAATTGAAGAGAGACGAGGAAGAGAAGCCACAATAGGCTGAATAATGACGTCACAACAGTGTGACGTGATCGATCCCAGTGGGGCTGCTGTGCTGTCCATTCATGAGGAGGGGTGGTGGTGTTGCAGCAGCAGACGCGTCGAGCTGTCGAGGGAGGTAGAAACGCGACTTTTGGCGGTTTGTGACGTGACGGCGTGACAGGACGGGTTTCGACGACCTACCTGACAGCCCTTCTTGTGGTGAAACCCGACGACGACGATGTGCAGCACGGCTCCCTTGTTGCCGTCGGCCTCTTGGCGGCACTGCGACTCCATGGTCGACGCTAGACCAACGCGACTAATCCGAGGGTCGTATCAGTAAACATCAGTCCTTTATGAGACGTAAACAGCGCGCGCACACACACTCTCACTCACACACACACACACACACGATCAACAACACTTCTTCTTCTTCTTCTTCTTCTTCTTCTTATTTTTATTTTTCGATTTGTTAGCGGCAGCAGCGTTAAGATGCATCACCGCCACCTACCGTTTTGGAGTGTGGACCAGAGGTACCTATTCCCATAACACAATTAAATACAAATACAAATATAAATATAAATACAAATAAAACACAAATATCAATTAAATAAAATACAAATTAAATATAAAATAAAATACAAATACAAATACAAATCAAATACAAATACAAATTAAAATAAAATAAAATACAAATAAAATACAAATACAAATTAAAATAATATTACAATAAAAATACAAATACAAATACAAATGAAATAAAAATACAAATACAAAAATAAATACAAATTAAAATTAAAATAAAACACACAATAACACAATAAAATAACTAATCAAACGACTAATTATAATAAAACACTATTTCTCTGAACAGTTTGTCTCCTCTTCCGCAGATGTTCGTCGTCGGTGTCGTAGGATGACGTCACGACCAACCGAATTACCGCGCATACAGTACAGCGCCGTCACGTCTTTAAGTATTTTTTGTAACCTAGTTTTTTAAAGTTGACTTACTTACCTGTATATATTATATATTATAGTTCTATATATCTTAATATATATATATTAAGATCTTATAGTTCTTTATAAGTATATTTTAGATACTCATATTTATACATTTGATTGCAATATTGCACCTTTGCATATTTATTTATTATAGAATATCTGCAATTGTACATTTGTAAATCAATCAGACAATTGTAAATTAGAATTGTTTTGTTTTTGTTTACCACTCGCTTTGGCAATGTAACTGTACGTTTCCCATGCCAATAAAGCTCTTTCAAATTGAATTGAATTGAGTTGAATTGATGTATTATTTTTGTCTTGTTTCCTCCTTCAAGTCGTTCAACATGGTGGCACCACCGGCAACACACCCTTGACCTCACTACTGCTCCCACTTGGTTTGTCATGCAAGCATTCATTTGTTAATGTCGAAACTTAAGTTAGGGGTTCCTTTAACATCCCCCAATACAACAAGCAGCAACGTAAGTAAGCACATGCAAATAAACAAAACTTGAGATAAATAGGTTTCATGCTCTGAAAATACATAGGCCAGTATACCCAGTCCTTTACAACAAAACAAAGGGTGAACACATTCCGTTATACAGAAGAGCAGCAGAAAGTGAAAACACACACACACACAATACACACACACACACACACTAACACCAATTCCTCTTAGCCTTGGTCTTATGTAGTGATTGCTTATGGATTCACCACATGAATGTATATCTGTTCAAGTGTTCTGTGGCTCATGTGGCAAAAATGTACAGTTTTTGTCAGACGCTGAAGACAGCGGTAAGTAGTCATGATTTTATGTATTTGTTTGTTTGCAGAATATAACTGTTAAATAGACCACACTGTTTGGAATACTAATTATTCATTTTATAATTTCAGTGTGGAGGCCTACAAACTGCTGCTGTAATGTTTCCTCCAGTCCTCCTGGTGCTCAAGGTGTACAGTCCTGTCGAGGTGGCAGACTGCAGCTGAAGGTCTTCTCTGTAGACTGGATAATGTGCTGCAGTCTGTCCTTTCCACAAATGTTTTCTATTTATCTTTTCCTCCTTTTACATTTCTCAGGGTCAGCATCGGACAGCCCGACTGAAGAGGTTCCGGAAGTAGTTCCAGGATGGCTACAACTACGATGACATTTTGGATTTCCTGGCAACAAATCACAATGTTAAAATAAGACAAAAATGATAAGTTTGTCATTGTCCAGGAAAAAAAGTACTCTCCACTTGCTACTGTTCATGGTGCCATACAAGAAGAGCTTGCTATCATATCAAGATGCTATCATACGTATTATAAGTATGATAGATGCATGCAAATGACTTAACTCATCATTATTGTCTATTCCTGTTTTTCCTTTTTTTGTCTTGCTTTGTGAAGCACCTTGGGCTGCAATGTTATATGAAAGCTGCTATACAAATAAAGTTGATTTGATGTGATCCTTCTTACTGTATGCTCGAACCCAGTATCTTTCATCTGTGAGTCACACACCCGACAAAGAAGACTATTTAACTATCTGAACTTGTAGGCATGATACAAACAGAATAAAAACTCTAATACATTGAGCCACTCTAAAACTCTAATAAAAAGTTCTCATTTCTAACATCTGCAAATGTGAATGGACTGTCTGAAGAAGAAATACAAAGACTATAATGTGAATTACTGGAATCCCCTTATCAAACATCTTTTGCATTTTAGCTGCTGTTGTGGGTATGTTACACTAGATGGCAGTAATGTGTGAACTATCCCTACGTGGTATCCTCATCCAACAACCAGTCATGTTTATTTTCTTGTTTTCTCGCATGTCTTGTTGTTGACAGCGACCTAATTCATAGTTTTTGAGAACATGTCAAGCTGCAATATTCTAACTTAATTATGTAGATCTATAGGGCCTTAGCTCCACCCACACCACCATCACTTTGCCTATGAGGTCTACCCTCATCTTACAATGTGTCTTTACATCTGAGCCAGCTGTAATCAAGTATTAGTATTATTTTGTGTCACAAAAGTACATTGGGTTGCGTTATTTCATGGCCTTGGTGCCCACTGTTGAAGATGATTAATCCACCTGGAGTTCACAGAGTACTCAAATATATTTAGTATCTAAGTCTGTAGGAGGGGGCAACTGGAGCCACAGGGTACTTTCAACTTAAAATATATTGTCTTGCAGAAACTAAAAATAAAGGTTCCCTCTTTAAACAAGCATACTGTACAGTAATGCAGTAACAGCGCCCTCTGGTGGTACACAATACACATTACAGTGTGTCTCTGTTAGACTCTAAAGGCCTGCCACGCAGTACCACTGATAGCCACAAGAGTATAGTACATAACAAGGTTCCACGTCTCAAGTAACCTCAGCCCTGTGCATACGTGCTCTCAAGTATGTGGACACCATTAGGTCCATTTATTGTAATCATGAATTGCAATCAGCCTGTTCGGCATGGGTACAAAACAACTTGCAAATACTGTGTGTGTGTATGCGTGTGTGCGTGTGTGTGTGTCCATTTAAAATGCACACAATGTAATGCATTTTAAATGGACTAAAAAGCCAGGGGCTAATGTGTTGCAGTTGGTTCATGTTTGTAATACTGATAACAAATTGCCATTTTAATTCAATTAGAATGGAGCTATAATTGGCGATGCTGACGTAAACTGGGCTGACGTTGTATTCAAATATGTTTCATTAGTTAGTCATGAATGTTCAATTATGTTTTTACAGTCGAAGGGCGATTTATGTTTTTGGGCTTTTGCACCCCTTACTGAACCGCCCCCACCTGTCATCATAGTCATCTCCACGGGTGTTGTTTCCACGTATGTTTTAGTTTACATCCGTAGGGTTATTGTTTCATGTTTTATCTCTTAGTTTGTTCCCCATGTGTGCTGGTTTGTATCTGGGTATTCACTATTTCCTGTGTTGTTTCCCTGCCCTTGTTTGTCCTCACCTGTTTCCACTTCCCTCGTTAGCGTCTCCCTATTTGTACCTGCCCCAAGCCTGTGTTCCCTGTCGGATCCTTGTTGTATGTCGGCATTCATGCAATTCCTTGCATGTTTGTATGTTCGTGTTCCTGTTCCTGTCACCAGATATCCGTGTTCAGGGTTGCCGTGCTCTGTTTTGGTAACTCTGTTTAGTTTTTGATAAAATAATTGAAGTTCATCCCGTTGGCTGTGTTTGGGTCCTCTCCTTGTTTCTACCCGTGACATACGTATGCCATAATAGAGAGCAAATATTTTTTTACCCCTCCTGGTATGATTAACCTCTACGATGATCCATACAGTGCTAGACCAGCTTCACCAGCCAGCATGATAGTAGAAGAAGTATGTCTAAAATAGTTTTGTTATGAAATACACAAGGCCTATAAATACATTACAGGTAAAGTGACATTCCCCTGGTATAGGCCTAATTCAGGTTGGGTCAGGTCGGAGCTGATAGTAGCCTAGCCCAGTGGTTCTCAAATTATTTTCACTCAGTCTTATTTTTACTACCTCCAAGATGTGTTTTCCAGACCATTCACAAGCACAAAAGTGAAAGATTTAAGTGAATATAAATAACATTGTGCATGCTATTTGTTATAAACATCATCATGGGTGGAGCAAATACTTCCAGTTTAGTGAAAAACATGGGCTTGTGCTTCACTTATGATTTATTTTCATTTCATTAATTTATTTTTCATTTCACTGCATATCCTGTATGTGTATGTGACCATTAAAGTTCTTGAATCCTTGAATATTTTTGCCCTTCATTGGAAATATTTATCAAACTTGTATGTGAGTATTCCTATTTCACTATTTCACTTCAATTATTGCCAAATTGTTTTTGCGGACTGAATATCTTATCTTACCTATATTTGTATACTTCTCCTAGGACTTAGACTTACTGTAAATTTGTAAATCTGTTATTTTATTTTGTATTATTCTACTGTTTATTTCTCTATTGTTTTATTTATTGCTATGCAACCTGGCACAATAATTTCCTTTGGGATTAATAAAGTTCTATCTTATTTTTCTTATTTTTCTTATCTTATCTTATCCTATTTAAAAAAAAATCAGGAGGTATTCAGGTTGAGTAAAGTGTAAGTAAAGAGTAAAGCAGTGGAAGTGGAATTATTTAACCGTTGTAATGTTGTAACTGTTGTAACATTGTAATAACCTATGACAAAACAACACTGTCCTCCCGAGGACCGACCCCCTGCAGTCCTTCAGTGTGCCCCTAGGGGTACGCGTACCGGCACTTGAGCAACGCTGGCCTCACCTCCTCTCCCCACACTGCGCGTTATTCCGCCCCCAGCACCCGGTTGTAAACTGGAAGGAGGCAGGATTAAGATGAGGGATTTATCTGGGAGTCATGTGGACCTGCACTTCTGACTGGTGTCCAGAAACCCCTCGTTGTTTCCCTCGGTCGGGAGTTTCTCGTGGATTCTTTTTTCTTTTTTAACTTCTATAATAGTGACCGGTGCGCCCATTCAATCCCAACCATGATGCGGCTCTAACTTTGTTACTTTTTTAATAATTTAAATACTTTTTTTACTTTTTTTCGTGATCTAGAAAGTTTCAAGTTTCATTTGTTACTTTTTTTTACTCAATTAAAACATGACCGAAGAAAGTAAGAGTGAGCCCAGGGCCGAGAGCGCCAAGGACCTGGAGAAGACGCTCCGGTTGCGCGTCTGTGTTCTCAATGAGCTGCTGAAGACTGAACGGGACTATGTGGGGACCCTGGGCTTCCTTTCGGTGAGTGCAACATTTTAATGCACAACCCCACATACTTTGAATGCACAACAAAACCCCCTTCCTTGCATTGCATGATGCACGGATCTGGAGCATCGCACCAAAGACAAGTCCCCTACTTAGTATGCACGGTGCGTAAAGACGGGGCTCCCCAAGATCTGCTCCCCTGCAGCCTGCATGCTGCTGCTGCTGCAGGTTTTTAGTACGTGCAACGAGGATTTATAATGACACTGAAGTAACACCGAGAATGCATAACTACAGGATACAAGAGACAATTGACATTTCAAAAAAAAGAAGTGTGAAATTTAAACGGCAGGTGGACAATAGGACAATAGAACGCACACTACACTCCCACTTCTTCTATCTACTTTGCCGAGAGACACACAGAGAGAGAGACACACACACACACACACACACACACACGCACGCACACACACAGTTCAACTCAACTCATCATAATAAGTTGAGCACATTCACCACTCACCCGCATGGCACCCATGGGCCCGTTGTGAGTCCCAGACAGCTATGATTCAAGGGGACGACCAGAAACCGACAAGGGCTGCCAGAGATGACTTGCCACAGACAGACAGACAGTGGTGGACTTCACTTGAAAACCATTGCACGTTGGCCTCACAGCTGGAAACCGTAGGCATTCCCATAAGGGATGCGTCCAGTGCAGATCCTTGGTTATTATAATGCACTTCAGTGTCTTATTCATGATGTTTATTTGACACTGAA
Organism: Coryphaenoides rupestris; assembly: GCA_002895965.2. NCBI lineage: Eukaryota > Metazoa > Chordata > Actinopteri > Gadiformes > Macrouridae > Coryphaenoides > Coryphaenoides rupestris. The sequence goes on from PIJE02002215.1 coordinate 71,189, forward strand.
GCCAAGCATATCTGGAGAAAAGCACTTTATTCAGTGACAAAAAGTTACTCATGGATTTATAAAGCCCTGGCATCAGGCTCTGTGTGTGTGTGTGTGTGTGTGTGTGTGTGTGTGTGTGTGTGTGTGTGTGTGTGTATATGGAGGGTGGGTGGGTGGGGGTCTTCTCTATGGCCCCCAAGAGAAGAAGAAGAAGATGGTGGCTCTTGTGTTCCTTTGTGGGAATGT
>PIJE02002215.1:76413-78465 GCA_002895965.2 Coryphaenoides rupestris
GCCGTTATATTCACCAAAGTGTCAACCTGGAACACTTTGCTTCAACTCGGCCATTGTCATCATCCCCACCACCACCGCCACCACCACGATGGGAAAAGTGCAGGATTTGAATAAAAGTAGAAAAAACTGTCGCGAGATAACCGCCCAGGAGTGAAATTGTAGAAGCCTTTCATGACCTGATTCCGGCGCGGAGAAATGGCTTCGGCTAATATATTCTCAGGGGTTTCACAGAGCCTTAAGTGTTCTCGGCTACCTTCCCTTCCTTCCCTCCGCCCCGCGTGAAAACCACCGAGCGGCCACCCAATCTCACATCTCAACGCCCCTGCTAATACTGTCTCGTGGAAAAAACTGGATTAGGTAGCAATTTCAATTTAGTTCTCGCCGACGCACACGCTCCCATGTTTCCCTTGAAAACCCTGCCCCTTAGAATCTAAAGCAAGGAAATGGGTGAAAATGTCAAAATCTTGAAGCCAGACTTGACGGTCACATGACAATTTTGAAACGGCTTGTCATGGCTAATCACGCTCACACCCGGTGGTATAACAGGGCCCTTTAAAGTCGCATGTTGGTCAGTCACCAACACCTAGGCCTGTGTATAGCATGTCCTACGCAGCGGAGCGTAGCCGCAGACTCGCGGGCACAGAAGCGTGCTTTGAGACTGTTAACGTGTTGGTGGTCGCAGTAAATCTCTTGGATCTGACAAATAGGGCTGATGGGAATGGAGCCCCTGGATTTTGCGCTGAATGCAGTGAAACTGGAGTTGCTCTAAGAACCCAGGTGTTGGTGTGAACCCCATGTATGTGTGTGTGTATATTAATTGGTCAGCTTTTTTTTATTTGTTTGCATTGGGACTGTGGTGTGTATGTGTGCGTGTGTGTGTGTGGTTGCTTTTTGCCTGGGATAGATGACTCACCCCTTCTGGGACCACCAGGTGTGTGATAAGGGGTGAGTTTGCATAGGCAGGGGTAGGTGTGTGTGTGTGTGTGTGTGTGTGTGTGTGTGTGTGTGTGTGTGTGTGTGTGTGTGTGTGTGTGTGTGTGTGTGTGGTGATGGTGGGGTGTGTTGATGACCTGAGGGGTCACCACCTCTTGTCCTCTTCCCTTTCCTGTCTGGTAATCTCAAGACTACCGCCGATCGGAGGGAAGCGCACAAGCGGAAGGTGCTCGCGACGCGCACAGTGGCCCACACACACACACACACACACACACGCACACACGCACAGCACACACACACACACATGCACACATACATACATACATACACACATACACACACTCACACACACACACACACACACACACACAACTCGATACAGACTTCCTCCTGTTATAGTTGTGTGTGTTAAGACGCTATTCCCAATTATTCCCTCTTACTTATCGGTTGTGCTTGGGAAGACATTCTAACTTTGCTGCTGTTCGTGAACTTACCCTTATATCCCAGCATTCTGGTTGTCACCCATGCAGAAGTTAATTGTCTTTCCTCGGACGGAAGTGCAGATCTTATCATGTTTCACAGATTCATGTCGTGTTCTGAATATTAGTGCCTGCTTGGTGTTGTTTTCTAAGCGAAGCACCCGGCTTAAAACCAGTAAAAGCTGATGGCGTTACATGGCAGCGTGTTTAACTTTCACAGATACCTTTCAGGGGAGGGAACACGAAATCAAACATGTTCGCAGGAACAACGGCTTCCTCTGAGCTGTACGCCTCCACCTCCACTTTCATCTCCACCCTCTCTGTCTCTGCATGCCAAACAGCCGGCGCGCTCTGTCCCCTCCCCTGCCTCTGTCCTGAGCTAACCTGTACACCTCCACCTCCGCCTTCACCTCCACCCTCTCTGTCTCTGAGCTGAGCTAACCTGTACACCTCCACCTTCACCTGCACCCCTCTGTCTCTGAGCTGAGCTAACCTGTACACCTCCACCTTCACCTCCACCCCCTCTGTCTCTGAGCTGAGCTAACCTCTTCACCTCCACCCTCTCTGTCTCTGAGCTGTACGCCTCCACCTCCACTTTCATCTCCACCCTCTCTATCTCTGAGCTGTACGCCTCCTCCCT
>PIJE02002216.1:0-15000 GCA_002895965.2 Coryphaenoides rupestris
GGAAAAAATTTGTCATCCATCAACACACACTGTTTTTAACCAACGCCAAAAACGCCGGGGCGCCGGGCGCAAGAACGGACTCTGTTGTGTGTGGTGCACAGTACACAGGGACCGGATGGTGTGTTGTGGTGTGGTAGTGCTGGGTGTTTGTGATGATGAATGGCTGAGGTGGTGGTGGTGGTGTGGATGCGGGTGATGGTGTGGTGGGCGTGATTGTGGGGCTGTTGGCGTATATGGCGGTGAGGCCGATTGGGTGTATGTGGAGTGGTGGTGGTGGTGGTGATGATCGGGTGTGGTTGGGAAGGAGTAGTGGGAGGTGCGGTGGGATGGTGTCTGGGTGGTTCGGAATGATGCTTGTGAGCCGAGGTGGTGGTGTGATGATGCGGTGTGGTGTGATGGGGTGAGTGGGTCGTGGGGTGATGTGGTTTGCGTGGTTGTGATGATATGGTGTGGAGCGGCCGATGGTGGTGGTGTGACTGCTGGAGTGTGTCGGTGATGGAGGTGGTGATGGGTGAATGGTGGTGTGGGTATGTTTGGTGAGTGGTGACGGCCGATAGCGTGTGGCGTATGTTTGTGTGATGTGGCTGGTTGATGGATTTTGGATGTGTGGCGAGGTGGTGGTTGTGTCGCGTAGGTTTCGACCTGGGTCGGCTAGCGTTTGAGATCGTGCTAGAGCCGCAGGTGGTGGTGCGGCGGGTCTATCATCGCCCAGTCAGCTCCTTATTAACAAGGCGACGTGGGAGTCGCCACTGCTATTGGACTCACTACTCCATATCCGTGGTCTATCGCTGTTCTGGGCTTCAGGCAGCTCCTTCCTCTCCTCCTGCTGGCATGGAGGGAGTACGAGGGAAGGAAACTGAGAGAAGGAAGGGGAGCGGAGGAAGGTGGCATGGGACATAAGGCATATGGGGAAGGGACGGACGGTGGTGTGTGTGTGTGTGTTGTGGGGGATGCGTGCGGTGAGAGCTTGCCGCTTCCCCTGGGTCGGCGTGCGCTTCATCTTCCCCGTGCAGACGACCTGGAACTGCCTCTTATGGGCGTTTCTCAGCCGTGGCCCCTTGCCCCCCCCCCCGTCCCATGCCCTTCCCCTCGCCCCCCCCTCCCAACTCCCCTGCCGTCCGTCTTGATGGGCTGCGCACAGCCACGCGTGGTCCAGCCACTCAAACCTCAGACGCGAGCCCGTAAAGAGGAGGGGGCGCCGTAGCGAGCGCACCGCCACAACTCTTAGGCCCCGCTTCTGTCTGTCTGTTTGGGGGGGGGCAGGGGCTCGCCAGGACACTGTCAGTCACGCATTGCACCGCACTGTCAGGGGGGTCGGGGGGGGGGTGGGCGGCGCGGTGTGGATGATCTCAAAGCTCTCTGTGTGTGCTGACTTGGTGGGGAACGCACAGGACACACACTGTGTTGTTAGTGTGTGTGTGTGTGTGTGTGTGTGTGTGTGTGTGTGTGTGTTGGTGCGCGTGTGTGTGTGTGTGTGTGGTGAGGTGTGTGTGTGTGGTGTGTGTCGTGTGTGTGCGCTGATGGCGTGTGTGTGTGTGTGTGTGTGTCAGCCACTCATTTCTTTCAGACCTCACAGGACTGGAAACACTTCTCACTTTGTGGTGTCATTCATGGCATGGAGCAAGCTTTGTGTGTGTGTGTGTGTGTGTGTGTGTGTGTGTGTGTGTGTGTGTAGGTGTGTGTGTATGTGTACTGTAGGTGTGGGTGTGTGTGTGTGTGTCTTTCACATTTGTGAAAAGTTTGTCCGGCGACATTACGGTGTGTGTGTTATGTTCCAGTTATGCTGGCCTGTTATGAAAACGTAATGCTGCATTATAAATACAATACACGCGTTCCCTATAAGGTCATATATAGATATATACATCTCATATTCACATTTTATGTACACATATATTTATAACAACTCCACACACACACACACACACACACACACGTGGCGAGATGAATAAGCCCCTCATAAGATTGTTATATGAGCTTTGTTTATATGGCTGCAATAAAAAAATAAATAAACTCAACGTAATGCGTGATCTTCTCAGACCACCTCAGTCCAATCTCGCAGCCATACCTGCAGGCTAGTGGGCTACGGCCTCTCCTCCAGAAACCCTGCGGCAGCAACACGGCGCGCAAACAAAAGTCGTCATTAGCAGCTCCGTGATGTTCGCCGCAATTTATACCCGACGGAGCGTAACGCATCAGTGTACAGTGTGTTGTCCGCTGTGTGTGTGTGTGCAGTTGTGTGTGTGTGTGTGTGTTTGTGTGCTGAGCCCGCTGTGATTAATGCCCGACACGCACGACCGCGCCCAGCTGATAAGGCTTGCTCGGGAGTTGCGTGAGAAACTTGGGCGAGGAAGAAGAAAAGAAACGGTAACACTTTTAGCTTTCCCCTTTTCTTCGGCGGAGGCTTACACGGCGGCGTCGTTAGCATTATCTCTCCTCTCTCTCTCTCTCTCTCTCTCTCTCTCTCTCTCTCTCTCCTCGGTGACTGTAAATTGTGTGGCTGTAGCGCCGACCGGGGGGGCTGGCTGACTGATAATACAAATAAACAGAGTCTGCTGAGCCCCCACACTGCCTGCCCCCGCCATCAATCAATAAAGCGACCATGGCACCACAATCGCCCGTTTGGAGGCCTAAAATGAATCAAACATCTGCTCAATAACCCCGCGCTCATACGACATGCATTAAACATATCATACCCATAACCCCGTGTGCAAAATCATAAAAAAAAGGTCTTTAATTGTTGTTGTTGTTGTTGTTTACTTGTTGGTCAACGCTTTTCCTGTGATTGTGATCCCTTGCAAAGCGGGAACAGCCAGTAACGCAAACAGGAGCGTATAGCAGGTCTCTCAAAAACAAGGGAATTCATTTAGGATTAGGACCCCCACACACACACACACACACACACACGTGCACACACACACACACACACACACACACACACACACACACACACACACACACACACACACACACACATAGCAGACTTGGTAAGGCTTCGGTAGCACACCGCGCTCAGAGATAATATTTTCTGGTGGTCTGTCTGGAGATGCAACGCTTTGAGTCCCGGGGCACACACACCCACACACACACACACACACACACACACTGCTCTCTCACACACACCACCACAACACCCCACAAAACACACCCACCACACCACACCAACCTACACACACACACACACACACACACTCTCTCTCACACACACACACACACACTCACACTCACGCATACCAAACCTGAAAGTGCTCTGGCAGGCAGGGTGGACAAAGCTTTAGACAGTGGGTGTCTGCAGGGAGCAGGAATGAATCCAAATGTTCCAAGGTTAATGGCGGAGCGAAACAAAATGGATTCCGTGCCAGTGGCGCGTTGACAGGTGATTTGACATGAGCGAAGGTGGCCCATCAATCTATCGCTGACCCTCCACCCCCCCCACCACAACCGCCACTCCCTCCCTGCCCTGCCCTGCCCTGCCCCTGCCCTGCCCCTGCCCTGGCCCGGGCAGCTTGCGGGTGCAAGGTGGCATGGCACCCCTGACCCTCGCGTGGCTCTCTGGACGGCCCACCTCTCTCTCTCTCTCTCTCTCTCTCTCGCTCTCTCTGGCCGTCGTCGGACCCCCGAGCCCCTCTGTGCTTGGCGGGAATCTTCGGCGGGAAACTGTGATTGGAAAATAGTGAACTGTGGCAGGCGAGGGTGAGATGGTAAGCGGTTCCTTTTTTTTGTGCCAAATTCAGACCACTTCACCGATGCTTGTTTTTCTTCCCACTAAGCCAATTTTTTCCCCCACTTGAAATGCTTCAAGATTTAATGGTGTTTGTGTTTGTATATATTTGTATGCGTTTCATTATGAGTGTGTGTGTGTGTGTGTGTGTGTGTGTGTGAGAGTGAGTGTTTGTGTGCGTGTTTGCAAATCTGTATGGATTTAATTTTGAGGCGTTGCACGTGTGTGTGTGTGTGTATGTGTGCGTGTGTGTATGCACGTGCACATGCATGTATCCATGCATACATGCATGAGCGTATGCGTGTAAGCGCGTTAATGTGTGTGCATACACTTCACTCCGCCCCCCCCCCCTCCCCCCCCCCCCTTTTAAAAGCTCTCTCGGGAACGGAGGGTGGTGGTGGTGGTGGTGGTGGTGGGGGAGGAGGAGGAGGAGGAGGAGGAGGAGGAGGAGGAGGAGGAGGAAGGAGGAGGCGCTGTGTTTCCTGGTTAAACCTGACATAAATTCTCCGTCACCAATCCCCTGGAGCGGACACGCTTGTAGGCACAAAAGCAAATATTTCCTTTTGTGATCGCGGACGGCAAATCCTTTTCAATAGCCTACCTCGCGAGCGACCAGCCTGCTCCTCCTCCTCCTCCTCCTCCTCCTCCTCCTCCTCCTCCCCGGCCCTCCGTCGAAACCTGGCTGCAAGCTTCCACCAGCCCGCCGATTTGATCACAACAGTAATTCATAGAAATTATCGATTGGCAAGCAATTAACAACCTTTTTCCTCTTTCTCCCAGGCCCCCTCCTCCTCCTCCTCCTCCTCGCTCCCCCGCGCCCCACACCCCCACTCCCCGCTCCACCCACCCACCCACCAAGTCCCATCTTTTAATTTGAAGACAGAGTGAGAGAGAGAATCAGCAGCAGGGTGGAGGAGGAGGAGGAGGAGGAGGAGGACGAGGAGGATGGAGGAGAGGAAGGAAGGAAGGAATGAAGGAGGTGGTGGTGGTGCTGGTGGTGCTGGTGGTGGTGGTGGTGGGGCAGTGGAAGTAACACATTTAATCCCGCTGGCATTTCCCAGCGCTCCTCAAATTAATAGGGAGTCAGGGACGAGGGGGGAGGAGAAAAAAAAAAAAAGCTTTTCACTTTTTCCACCCCCCCACCAGCCTCACTCCCTTGCTTCTTTCTTCCCTTGTCTTGCTGGCTGATCTATCTTCTAACGACAGCAAGCTGCTTAGAGTATAGCGCTGCTCGCTCTGATTCTGTTCTGCCAGGGACTGATGTCACACTGTTGAGTCATAAGCACACACACACACACACACACACACACACACACACACACACACACACACCAGACAGGTGTGTGAGCCGCTGTAATGCCGTCGCATTACGGGGTCGCGATTACATTCGATTACCGTCCACCGGCCCCCCCCCGCTCATGGATTGCGGGCGCCATCGTGTTTTGTGTTTTTGCGGGGGCTCTCCATGGCGGGAGGGTTGGGGTCCAAGTCGTAATTGCTCTGGCAGGCCTCCGCCCAACCGGCACCCCCCCACCCCCGCCAAGTTTCTTCTTCTTCTTCTTCTTCTTCTTCTTCTTCTTCCTTCTTTTGGCCTCCGCTGAGCTCCCAGCTGCCGTCCGGTGGTCGGGGTCCAGATGGACGTGCAGAGGTACGCGACGAGGAGCTCCCGGCTGGCAGCTGTCCGAGTCACGATGGATGTCCTGGAACATCACTTTGGGAACATATGGACAAGGACAAGGGACGGGAGAGGGTTTTCCTTCTGGCAATTTGTCCTCTCTTGCACTGCCGCTGTCCCTCTGGATCTCTCTCTCTCTCTCTCTCTCTCTCTCTCTCTCTCTCTATCTGTCTCCATCTCTCTCTATATATCTGTCTCCATCTCTCTCTCTATATCTGTCTCCATCTCTGTCTCTCTCTATCTGTCTCCATCTCTCTCTCTCTCTATCTGTCTCCATCTCTCTCTCTCCCTCTCTCTGTCTCCATCTCTCTCCCTCTCTCTGTCTCCATCTGTCTCTCTCTATCTGTCTCCTCTCTCTCTCTCTCTCCATCTCTCTCTCTCTCTCTCTCTCTCTATCCCTCTCTCTCTCTCCCTCTCTCTCTGTCTCCATTTCTCTCTCTCTCTCTCTCTTTCTCTCTCTCTCCAACTCTCTCTGTCTCCATCTATCTCCATCTCTCTCTTTCTCTCTCTCTCTCTGTCTCTATCTCCTCTCTCACTATCTTTCTATGTCTCTATTTTTCTTTTCTATTTTTCCTCTCCTGGATGTTCTCTGACTCCTCCTGGCCTCTGTTTTATACTCTGTTTACTATATATACTTTATACTCTGTTTACTATATATATATATATATATATACTATAATTTACTTTCTAATTTGTTTTTTTATAAACCGCCTGAAAGGCGCTACCCTGAGTGCAAGACGACGCTCGACTGTTTTGCGAACGTCTGCCCGAGAACATTAGTTCATTTTCTGACTAATCCGACGTGAATTATCGCATCACTCTACGCAAACAGCCCAGGCGACGGCTTGGTAATGAAAGCATCGCTATCTCGGGTCTCAAGGATCTTTCATTTGCCGCTGAAATAAGTGAGTTTAATGTGGACTTTCAAACTGTACCTCAGAACCTAAAGTGGGTCGCTGGCCTGCGTGCAGCGAGTGTTCCCACACACCGAAAGTACCAATAAATATTAATGAGCCTGCACCCGGGATAACAGACCAAATTCCTCATTTCGGTGCTGGACTTAAAAACTTTTTAGCTTTCTGCTACAGTATATAGGGCCAGATGAAAAAAAACCAAAATAGTCATATGAGGAATACGACTAATGTTAATCGATTACTACATTATAGGTCTAAAAACCTCAATGTGGAAAATATCTTAAAGTATGTGTCACAAACGGCAGTTTGGGAAAGTTATGTCAAGCCAACTGAACTATATGCTATAACGACGATATGTCACAATACTGGGTGATCAGGGATAGATAGGCTATCACAGATAACCTTTAACACATCGGACTCTATAGAGGCCCAAGCTAGTTAGCTAGCTAGCTATTTTCTATATTACTATATTTCACATCGTAGAATAAGTCTTACTTTCTCTCCCTCTCTCCTCCCTCTCTCTCTCTCTCTCTCACCCCCTCTCTCCCCCTCCCCTCTCTCTCCCTCTACTCCACGCCGTTCCAGTCCACAGCCATTTTAAAAAGGTCTTGCAGCCGTCGAGGAAGTGTCCTCCTTCTCTGTGGCGCGGTGTTAATCAATAACCTCTCGGGGGACGTTACTCAAACACATATGAGGCAGGGGTCCGCCCCTGGAAGACACAGGGATATTGACCTGTTTCTTTTTCCTAGCCCTGAAGCCCCCCTCTGAGCTGCTCCAAGCCAGGGGGAGGGCGGGGGGGGAAATCTGTATAAAGCCAAGACTTGCTTATACTGCTTAGAATGCCAGTTGGTTGACATAACGTGTGGATAACGTTAAAACGGAGCTAGAAATAAAAATATGATGATTTAGGTTGGACGCTGTTCAAGGTGGACGCTAGAAGCTTGTAGACGTTATTAAGTACGAAGGTTGTAACTGGTATTGTGTACCGTCTTATTAAACATACTGCAAAGTCCGTGCGTGTGTGTGTGTGTGTGTGTGTGTGTGTGTGTGTGTGTGTGTGGGTATGCGTGTGTGTGTGTGTGTGTGTGTGTGTGTGTTGTGAGGAGCGACCACCCACATAAAACCCCGTTGTGGGCAGCTTCTCTGTGAATCGGACACACGAACACAGCACGCACGCCACACACGCACACAACGTACACACGCACACGCACACACACACACACACACACACACACACACACACACACGCACCCACACACACACACACACACACACACACACACACACACACACACACACACACACACACACACACACACACACACACACACACACACACACACGCACACACACACACCACACACACACACGCTCCACACACAAAACCCATGTCTGCGTCGAACACAAATGATGTAAAATGTCGTCGTGAAGTCGACCCTTTTTTTTTTTTATCCCAAAGTGACTTTCATGTCGTTAAGGAGGAGCGAGCCTGCCTAGCGATGTCCTTAGCGGCGCGAGTCCCGTGGCCCCGTGTGATATCATTACGGGGTCCAACAGGTCACGGCGCAGGAGCGGACCCCCCCCCCCACCCCTGTCCACGTCCATATGGTTTATTGGGACCGAAGACACAGCGCGACCCGCGGGGGGGACGCGCGATTCACCGTGATTAGGGCGGAAAATGCACGGGGCCGAGATAAGGCATCGACGACGACGCGGATTCCATGATTAGGACCGTCACTTTATACCGCGATGGCCCTCCGCGCTTTAAAACTATTCCCTGATTTATCAGCGGCAGTTAAAAAAAGAAGTAAGAAAAAGAAGGAGAAGGAGAAGAAAGGGGAATCTCGGGTACAATGATCGGGTATGGGGGGGAGGGTGGGTGGGGGGAGGGCGGGGCGTGCTAATATATCATTCTCTTGTTGGAATGGTCCTAATGAGTAACGGATTACTGTCTCGTATATAACGGAGGGGGGGGGGGTGAGGTAGCAACAGTTTGGTCCTGGAGACGGTTCATAATTGAGCTGTGGGGGTGTGGTGGTGGTGGTTGGTGGTGGGGGGGGAGGGTTGGGGGGGTGTGGGGGGGGGGGTGTGGGGGGTGTGTCTGGCAGCGTGGACAGAAGGGAGGGCCTCGGCGGTGGTCTTGTTCCCAGTAGGGCGAGGACCCGGGAGCACGAGGGGACACCCTCATCGGTCGGTGGTCCGCCCCTACACTCCTCTTCCAGGGCCTTATTTTCCACATGATTAGCCCACCACCTGTTCTCCGGCTGGCCCCTGGCCCCTGGGCTGTTCGCCACGCCGAGCCGCTTAGCAGCAGCAGCAGCAGCAGCGGCAGCGACGGCGAGGATTAAAAAAACCCGGAGGAAACGCCGCTTTTGGTCGTAGACTAAACGCATTTCAAAATATGTATGAGGATACGATATGTGTTTTAAAAATATATATTTTTATAATTTTACAGCATTTATGTAATTATAGTCTTAAAAAGAGGCGCTCACAAACGCTAACATCTTAATTATTTACATGATTTTGTTGTTAAAATTGGGTAAATCCTTTGCTTGACTCCATTTTCCCCCCTTAATTTCTGATGCCAGGGGTGAGGCCCCCTGCTTAGTGGCCAATACATTTTTATTGAGATTAAACTACTAATTCTAAAACACGACGACGCAAAAGCAAGAGGGCGCAGTCACTGTGCGTCCGTCCAACAAACGGCTCATTTCCCCCAACAGTCGTGAGTTCCTTCTCTCTTCTGTGTGAAGGAGAGAGGTGTAGTTCTTGGAGACATCAACGGAAGGCACTGTTTGCTACGGAATGCGCTTTGCCTCGAGACTTTGGCTCAGAGAGTTCAACCCCGTCCCCGTGATTCAAGGGATTTTACGAGACACGATTTCGGTTTGGCTGAAACTTGAACGTGAATGAACCCCATTGCACATATTTATCTGTAAAATAAATGTAAATATAAATGTAAATATAGAAATAAATGCCCCCCCACCACCCCACACCTGTTTAAAACCTGTGGTAAGATCCATGGTGACGTTAACCTCCCCTCCCCACGCCCTCCATCTCTTAACAAATGTATGCTCAGGTAAAACTACTGGACAAGGGGCATTGGGATTGGTTGCTTGACCCATACTGGACCACCCCCCCCCCCCACCCCCCAACCCCCACGCCCAGCTCTCTGGCGTCAGCGACCACAGAATGGACGTCCCAGCGACTGGAAGGTAGAGACCTATTGTACTGAAATAAATGAACAGATGAATAAACAGAGACGATCGTTAGGTGAGTGGTATCTTGTCCATCAACCGTGGGAAGGCGATGTTTCTATAAAGTCGTACCGTGCCGTACCGTACCGTACCGTACCGCCGTGCGTGTTCATCGCGTTCGGGTGACCGACTCGCCGATCCGACTCTTGATCAAAACACCGGCACTTCCGCGCGGTTCATTAAGCGGGGAAAGGCAATCGCTGGAGGATTTTTGCCGTTTTCATTTGCCATTAAAAAAAAAACCAGAACAAATTAGGCAGCAGCAAAAGTTTCCCGCTCGCAACAGAAGAAATAGTCAAGAATAACCCGTGTCACCACTTTCCCAAGTCGGCGACACGGCGATTAAAAGTGAAGATATATTTACAGTCTCCGGCAAGCCAGCGGATGGAGAACGGGTCGTTTGCCAAGCTTCAGAAATCCACATAAAAACATTCTATTAATTCTCATGTACGGATTTAACCACAAATGGAGAAGTTTGCACAATAAAAGAAGAGAGAGAGGAACGAGAGAGAGAGAGAGAGAGAGAGAGAGAGAGAAGAGAGTAGAGAGAGAGAGAGAGAGAGAGAGAGAGAGAGAGAGAGAGACACAGTGAGAGATAGAGAAAGAGAGAGGGGAGAGATAGAGAGAGAGAAAGAGAGAGAGAGAGAGAGAGAGAGAGAGAGAGAGAGAAGAGGCGGGGGGGGGGGGGGTGGGTGGGGCGGGGGCAGGGGGGTGCAGGGGGGGGGGGGGCAAGGAGTGAAGTTTTCCAAGTCTTTGTCCCTCCTCAATTTGCATGCCTAATGAAGCAGAGCGGAGTTAATAGCGGGTGTAATGACTTCTGACTGGCTGGGCTGTGGTGGGCTGCCGAGGCGGGATAGGGGCCCCCGAATGGCCGGCCACGGAGCGTGATGGCACAGCGTACACACAGGGAGGCACTGGGGGTGGGGGGGGGGGGGGGGGTGTTGGGAGGCCGACGGGTGGTGGGAGTCAGGTTACTGGGTGGCGGGGGTTCAGTCTGGTGGGGGGGCAGGGGGGGCGGGTGGGGGAGCTGGGACTGTTTAACCGGACTTCATGGTAAACACTGTTACGTGTTACGACGACGACGACGACGGGATTCGATCAATCATGCGTTCCCATCGCCGTGGAGACGGGCGTGTGGACGATAAGAGACAGGGAGTGCTTCTTAGCAGCTGTAGCTTAGCGGCGGGAGAGAAACGGGCCAAGAGGGAAAATTCGTTGCGTTTCACACTCAGCAAAAAACACACCCGGTTGTGAAATTACCCCCCGATGACCTTTGAACCCCACTTTATTGAGTATTGTGAAAGTACACACTAGTACTTTCATGCACTTTTATTGTGTGTGTATATATATATATATATATATATATATATATTTATATACCTGCAACCTTGGTCAACATTTGATAGGCAATAAATATTTCTTATGGTCAATTGCCCCGGCCGCGCTCTAATTGGATTCCAGAATAGAAGTGGACCAATTCGACTTATTCTCCGTTATACGGCGGAATCATTTCCATTTTCAACGTGATATCCTTGCTTTGAGTCGTGAAAAGCTATTTGAACCTTAGCTTTGGTTATTGAGGGACTGCCAATGGGAAAGAAAAAAAATAAACCCCATATGAGAACAGAGCTGAATCAATAGACTGTAAGCCTGGGTACAAACTACATCAAGTACACAATACTACATAAACATGTCTGTTGGGTTTAAAAGGTCTGTGATAGATGTACAGGCGGGGGGGTAATGTGTCGTTTGGCATATTAGACAAAAATCCACAGCTGCCTGCGTCTTTTTTTTTCCCAGCGTCTTCAACTTGATGTGTTTTCTCCCCAAATTTTTGGCACATCTCAGATAAAACTCAAGTTGGCACCGCCGTCAGCCTCACTGGCGGCTGTGCCAATACTTGTGACGCACGCACACACACACACACACACACACACACACACACACATCACGCACGCACACACACACACACACACACACACACACACACACACACCCCACACCCTGATGGTCACAGATGCGTTGGTGACCAGCCCCTCTCCTCCAGGTGTTGCTTTATAGCGGTTTCACTTTGAGCCTGACTCCATCTGCCACACGGCACGGGGAAAAAGAAAACCTTCTCTGTTTCACACACACACACGCACACACACACACACACACACACACACACACACACACACACACACTCGCAGACACACGGGAATACTGTACACACAACATAATGTCCTTGATCACCACAGTGCACCAAATACAATATCTTTTATTAAAGTGACGTCCTTTGATAAATAGTCTTCGACGCTTCTTATTTCTCTCGTGGTTGATAGAGTTACATCATCCAGTGATATCTCCTCAGCGATCGCCGTTCTTAACGTGATTTCCCGTGTTTCGTGCTGAGCGTGATGACCTGAGCTTGTGACCTTCTGGCGGAGAGACCTTCTAGGACACTGTTCTCTGCGGTAGCTTGTAGAGTTTGGTCACAAGTTAGGTGAGATGAGTGTGTGTGTGGTCGGTGTGTAGTATTGTATTGCAGGCTTGGAGTGAACCCTCCCCTCTGCTGTTATCGCCCGCCGCCTCGCATTTCTTGTCTTCTGTCCGCTGTTGGCTCAGCAGGTCCAACGGAAGAGCAATGTTTGAACTCGAATAAACTAATTATTAAAACTGCTTGTCGAAGCGCGTAGAACCGCAACCACAGACTGTCGGAAGGAAGTGTTTTTTTTTTTTTTTTTTACATTTCGGATGCATCCAGTCGACTCAAACACAAACGTGGTTGTGTCGGCGTAAAAAGGGAAACAATCAATGATGGAAACGAGTAACCGTAGGAAACCCTGTCTGGGATACGTTTGAGCGGTTGGCCCACGACTCCGGAAAAAAGCCAAACGCCTCCCGTCTTCCGTTGAACACAGGGCTTGATATTCTGTGTAATGTTTTCTCTCTCTCGCTGCCCACAGAGGCGCTCAAGCTGCATTTGATGTGCGTTTCTTTTTGAACTCCATCAATAAAACAGAGAGATTGCGTTCACAAAAGTTCCATGTAAAAGACATTGATTAGGAGTGATTCCTCCTGTGCATTAAACATGTTAAACTTTACAATTTGATGATGATCTATTGTATGTTGTAGGGGACATGGATATGGCCGAGGAGATGGATGTCACCAATACCAATGGGAAATAATGTGTCATTGGTTATATTCAAAGTATCCAGCAAGTATCTGGAATGTTTTGCATGCCTTCACTGTATTGTACAATAATGGCCTCGATTTGAGTGTCATTAGTGACTGCTGGTTTCAAATAAGTGTGTGTGTGTGCGTGTGTGTGTGTGTGTGTGTGTGTGTGCGGGTGTGTGTGTGTGTGTGTGTGTGTGTGTGATATCATTTTATTTGAACAAGGTCGGCGCGTTGAGCATCAAACTCAGCCCTATGTGACCTTGTGCAGATTGCACATCTTTGGGAGGTGGCTGGGAAAGAAAAAAAAACCCGGTATAGCTGTCATCTGAATAAATGTGGTTATTAAATATTATATTCATATCATATAAAAGCCTCGGCCCATACTACAACATTGACATTGTGCATAACCCAAAGACAATAAATGAGAAATGATCATGAGTGGTTTTGTTGGAGCCAGAAGAAATACTCTCATTACTTAAGCAATATTTAGCTGATAAATGTTTCTATTCATATATATATCTATTAGGATTTGGTACTGATCCTTAGATGACCCGGCTATTTCCTTGTCTCCCATATAAGGCAACAGGAAGTGGTTCTGTTTGGGGATGCAAATAGTTTTCAACGGCAACACGAAAACACCAACAATTAGAATATATATGAAATATATTATCCCATTTCACCCGAGCACGTTCCTCCTTTGTTTTTGTGTTTAGTTTTGTTATATTGAACGACAATCCCCTCACGTCGAGGTGAACTTTTAATTTTTCTTATTGTGAGAAACGATGGGGAAAAGGAACCGTGGCCCCCGAGGAGGAAATGTCAACGACGGGAAAAATGTTCGGATAACGGCTTGTCAGGAATCTTTCACCGTCGACGGTTCAGATCGGTGGGTTAGGTAAGCAAAGGAAGGCGAGGAGACACATCTCGACACAAGGCTTTGGGAGTGTATGACCCAAATCTTCAACGGCCTGTTTGGCTTTCAAACGTCGCAGCGGTTTTCCTTGCCAAGACTCCCTTCTGGCGGCAGTTGAAGAAGGTCTGTTAACATGTGTCTACAGGACTCCAAAAAAATCGGCCCTCGACAGAAGTTGTGGCAAAAGCACATGTTCTTCGTCTTTGCTCTATCTATTACTAACCCCACTGGACCTATGCGTTTGGAATTCTTTCATCGAGTTTATTTGTGTAAAGGTGTGCCAAATCCGAATGCTCTTTATAGCCCAGGACCACAGCCAGGATCTGTTGAAGTCCCAGGAGGTACAGTGGCTTCAAGACCATGATAAGATCCCGAACCCAATCGATGAATTGGACTCGCTTTGCATTCATTAAATCTGGTTTCGGTTCGCAGGTTTGCTTCTTTTGAGAGTCGCGACACATTGAAAACTTTCTGCACACAGAATGGACCGGCGCCTAATATTTCAGGAAGTTCTCACTATCTTCTCGACGATCCCAACTCTGTGATAAAAAAATACGCCCGCGCTTCGCTGCCCTCATGTCCGTGAAATAAAAATGTATTATTGCTGGGTCTAGTTTTGCGTTGTCTCGTCTACGTGTAAGATTATAATGTTCCACTGCCGCCGTACGTATTGTTGTGTATTGGACAATGCTTCCTCACCTGAACATTTCTACATTTTCTCTTGGTTTTATAGTTTCTAGCCCGTTCCTTCCTGCTTCTCGCTCATGTGATCCTGGGATCAATAATTGTATTTTTACGTCCAGGTGAGTACGGACCAGCAGATGGACGCCCAGCAGACGGGTGGCCGTAGTGCACAGAGATGCAGGCGAGCGCCGTGATGAATATTTACTTCCACCTCGTAAAGGGAGTCCGAAATGGATCAGAAGCAGCAATTACATAATCCCTCCCGATCTTCATAAATGGTCCGGCGACTAGTCTGTAGTGGGAGTATCTCAAATGATTTCTACTTTGCTATAACAGTAGTATTAGATAAGCAACGCCTCCGCACCTGGCAGCCACTAATGAGATTCTTATAGTTACTATCTTTATATATATATATATATATATATATTTTGAAACATAGTTTTGCAGCACTTGTGACTTTCTGTTGTTGCTATCTATTAAATGTTTTTATTGCTCTTGGCCTCAACTGTAAGGTGCTGTCACTGCATATTCTGGTATTTACATCAAATATTGTGACTCAAATTGATGGTAAGATCCTCTCCTTCCTGATCTCGGCACCCTACTAACCCTACTAACTCCTAAAAGTGACCATCGACAACCTAAACATAACCATCTATAACCTCATGCCTAAACTCTCT
>PIJE02002216.1:20000-23733 GCA_002895965.2 Coryphaenoides rupestris
TCTCTCTCCCTGTCTCTGTCTCTCTCTCTCCCTGTCTCTGTCTCTCTCTCTCCTCTCTCTCTCTCTCTCTCTCTCTCTCTCTCTCTCTCTCTCTCTCTCTCTCTCTCTCTCTCTCTCTCTCTCTCTCTCTCTCTCTCTCTCTCTCTCTCTCTCTCTCTCTCTCTCTCTCTCTCTCTCTCTCTCTCTCTCTCTCTCTCTCTCCTGTCTCTGTCTCTCTCTCTCTGTCTCCCTGTCTCTGTCTCTGTCTCTGTCTCTGTCTCTCTCTCTCTCTGTCTCTGTCTTTCTCTCTTCCTCTCTCTCTCTCTGTCTCTCTCTCTCTCTCTCTCTCTCTCTCTCTCTCTCTCTCTCTCTCGTCTCTCTCTCTCTCTCTCCCTCTCTCTCTCTCTCTCTCTCTCTCTCTCTCTCTCTCTCTCTCTCTCTCTCTCTCTCTCTCTCTCTCTCTCTCTCTCTCTCTCTGTCTCTCTCTCTCTCTCTCTCTCTCTCTCTCTCTCTCTCTCTCTCTCTCTCTCTCTCTCTCTCTCTCTCTCTCTCTCTCTCTCTCTCTCTCTCTCTCTCTCTCTCTCTCGCTCTCTGTTTGATGCATAAAAGCATCAAACCAGCGAATCAAATCACCGGTGAAACGATGCGCTCACAGACAGGAGCCGGTGTGTGTTCATCTCACACAGACGATCAAACATCGCAATGCTCATTAATCCCAATAAAAAGCTCTGATCTTTCTTTCTCATGCGTCCATACTCGTCATAATTGGGTTCGACTCGGTATACTGGGTTCAGTCCCCCCCCCCCCCCCACGAAGAAGAATATCATATCATTTTAAATATCATTTGCTGTAAAGCTATACACCAAATTCAGAGGATATATACTGGTGGGTTTTGTCCTCTCTGGAAGCAATCAAGGGTTGATTAAATTGCACTAAATTGCCTTGCTTTCATGGACCAGTCAAACAATAGACCCTCGACTGACCAACTGGTCTGTCATTAACGGCACCAAATCTCACCTGCATGCATGTTGGACCTGGAGAGGGAGTCGGCGGTTTTTGCGATTGGCTTCTTCAAATAGCTGTAAGCCAATAGGAAGACAGGGGGGTTGCATCTTTTTGTATCGTGCGGTATCGAAGGGTCACTTACTGATTGGACGGCCTCCGAGAGGACCGGCCCTCGTTATCGTGTTGTCTCAGAGAAATGAGCCCATGAGTCAATCATTTAGAAGGACTGCGCTGGTTGTTGGTATCCCGGAGGACCCTGTAAATATCTTAGAAATGTTCAAAAAAAGACTGGGAAACTACACCTTGATTTAAATCTTCCTCAACACCCCCGAGGTCCACTGTCTACTAAAAGATTCCCGAAAGGTATCTGGTAGATAGCTTACCCTTAAACCTGCTCCTCAGTCGTCTCTGAATTTACTGTAAGTTGATTTGAATACAAAGAGTCGACTAAAGAGTGAACAGTAAAAGTAACTTAGTGGTTTGGAAACCTGATATACTGCAGATTCAGGTCCGGGAGTCATTGTGTTCAGTGGACATGATGTTGAGACACACTGTAAGTTAGAGGGACTCGCTGACTCGCAGACAAGACTCATCAGGGGATCCTCGGAGCTTGGCTTGTAGTACAGGTGTGTTGTGTGTCGTGTGTTGTGTGTGTTGTGTGCGGTGGCTGTGATTCTCTGTTATTTAATTTCATACGTCGTGAAAGCCACCGAGACGGAGTCAGGTGTGGGGCCACGTGAAAAAAGGTGGGAGCCATGAATAACATCAGAGCTGTTTCCTCTTTTCTCTGTGACTCACTGGAGGAGGAGGAGGAGGTGGAAGAGGTGGAGGTGGACGTGGCGGAGCACAGCCGTCACACACACACACGCACGCGCGCGCGCAACGCACACACCACACACATAGACGCACATGTAATGTCACACACAAACACTCGCCTACACACGCAGCTAATACATACACATACACATACGCACACAGGTACGCACGCTCACACGTGCAAACTCACACGCAAACACATGCTTACACGCACACACCACAGAGAGAGAGAGAGAGGAGAGGAGAGAGGGAGGGAGAGAGCGAGAGAGGAGAGAGAGAGAGGAGAGAGAGAGAGAGAGAGGAAAACAAGGTGAAAGAGAGCGAGAGAGTCACACAGAGCAACTCAGAGAGAGCAGAACAAAGACTGGATGATCAAGCTATGATTCCCTGGATGGAAACTGCATTTCCACACTCAAAACCATTCCCCTGACAGCTCTGAACACGCACATAGGATCCCCCCCACCCTCCATCCCACCCCCACCCCCCCCCGCCACTAACTGAGATGGGATTTTTCATATTGTTCTGTGAAACACTTTCCGTCGCTCAAAAACTTCCATGTACTGAAAAACAATGATGTGAACGTGACGGCGTCGGTGTCACGTTCACATCAAGTGTTCGTTCGTTTCGTTCGTTTGTTTCGTTTGTTTGTGATTCTGCATGAAGGCGGGAGGCTGTACTCGCGGCCGGGCTAATGGCGCCAATGCATTTCAAACAATGGTTTTAAGTGAAACATTGATTTTCATAATCACCGGCGCTGTTTAAAATGACTTCCCCCCCCCCCCACCACCGCCCCAGCCAATAGTCCCCGTTTCCCAGAACCCAGTCTGTTTTTTTATGAGTGAATCCCCCCCCCCCCCCCGCGGGCCCTGTCATCAGGATGCACTTGATTTCCTCCAGCGCTGTTTAATTCCTGCTTTCCAATCGGAAGTACACATTAAAAGGTAATGGGCGAGGAAGCTATCGACTATCTGATAAATAACGCGCGTAAAACTACAGATCGCCTTTTGATTTTCATCTACCCTTCTCATTACTCCGGAGCCCCCTTCCCCCGCGCTGCTCTCTCTCTCTTTTTTTTTTTACGGCGGCGGCACCTTCTCGTGAAAACCCCCCCCCCCCCCGCCTAAACCCCACCCATCCTCACCCACCCTCATCCCCATCCTCCCTCACCCACCCTCACCCCACACTCCTTAGTCGCCTTCGCGGTGACAAACTATTTCTGTGCACCTCCTGGCACCGCCACCCCCAGCCCCCCCACCACCACCCCAATCAACACCAGGAGTCTTTTCTGATGGGGAGTTAGAGTCATAACTCATACTATTTATTTGTGAGCAACCCCCCCCCCATCTCCTTTTCCTTCTTCTTCTTCTTCTTCCTCCCCCCCCTCTTCTTCCTCTTCTCGGTGTATTTTTATTCGTGGTGTCTGTGGATGTTTTGGCTCTCTGGTGGCGGAGGGATTCGCCACCACCAGCCCCCCCGGTGTGGCGAGGCTGTGTCTGCATGGGCAGCGGTGGGCAGTGCAGCTGTTCCTGCCTTGCCTGCCTGCTGTAGCACGGGGGGGGGGGGGGGGGGGGGGGGGGGCTCCGGGCTCCTCCCTCCCCGCACGCCGCGCCCGTCCGCCTGCAGCCGGGGGTCTGTCAGCCAGAGGAGCCGGTGGGGAGACGCCGGGATAAATGATTATTTATGATGTGCCACCTCCCATCCTCTGCGCGCTCCCCAGGCCCCGTTCATTACTGCAGCCGCCTGCCACTGGCACCGCAACAAGCTGCTGCCTCGGGGACCGGCGCACGCGCACGCACACACACACATGAACACACACATGAACACACACACACACACAGCACACACACACACATACACACACAGCGTGACGCACACATCGGTACAGAACACACACACACACACACACAGAAACCCCACACAACACCATACAGGC
>PIJE02002216.1:24824-32324 GCA_002895965.2 Coryphaenoides rupestris
TGGGGAAGGAGTTTATGAGGTTCATAAACCATACATTAATTTGTGAGCAACCCCCCCCATCTCCTTTTCCCTTCTTGCTTCTTCTTCTTTCCTACCCCCCCTCTTACTTCTCCTTCTCGGTAGTACTTTTTATTCGTGAGTGTTCTGTGGATGTTTTGGCCAATCTCTGGTGTGCGGAGCGGATTCGCCACGCAGCCAGCCCCCCCGGGTGGCGAGGCTGTGTCTGCCAATCCGGAGCGGGGGCAGTGCAGCTGTTCCTGCCTTGCCTGCCTCCTGCTGTGACAGGGGCGGGGGGGGGGGGGTTGGGGGGGGGGGCGCTCGCGGGCTCCTCCCTCCCGCACGCCGCGCTCGTCCGCCTGCAGCCGGGGGGTCTGTTCAGCCAGAGGAGGCCGGTGGAGACGCGGTCCGCGGATTAAATGCATTATTTTGTGATGTGCCACCTCCCATCCAATCTGCGGCGCTGCCCAGGCACCCGTTCATACGGCAAGCCGTGCCACTGGCACCGGCAAAAGCTGCCTGCCTCGGGACCGGCGCGCGCGCACGCACAACACATGAACACACACCACATTGAAATACTGGACTCCCTGTGCCACAGCCATTAAAATATCGAGGGAAAGTTAATCTCCATAGGCAGCGGCAGTAACACACACACACACACACACACACACACACACACACACACACACACACACACACACACACACACACACACACATGGCACACACACACACACACACAAACACACACACACACACAACAGGCGCACACATGTACACACATATAGCACAAAGACACACACACACACACACACACACACACACACACACACACACACACACACAAAGGCACGTGTCGAAGAAGAACACATCGCACATCACACATAGACCACGCCATTCGAACACCCCAAAAAATGCACAAGCACGCAGACACACACACACACACACACACACACACACACACACATACATAAAGTTACCCTTCACTACTTTTTTAACATGCGTCCTCAATTACACGCGCGCCGGCGTCTTCGTCATCACCACGCGGGGATATGAGAGTGATGTGTGTGTGAGAAAGAGGGCGAGAGAGAGAGAGAGAGAGAGAGAGAGAGAGAGAGGGAGAGAGAGCGAGAGAGAGAGAGAGAGGAGGAGAGAGCGCGCCGTCGCCTTAACAAGTCTCCTGGTCCTCCAGGAGCGCTGGAGAATCCCTCCGCCACGCCGCTCAGCCTGGCAGCGTAAGTGGCACGCGTCTGACAGGCCGTCTGCGCTGTTTGTCGGTCCGATATTTTTCTATTTTTTTCTATTTTTTATTTTTTTCTTTCCAGCGTGCCAAACTTCCAGCAGCTGGACCTCATAAATCCCTTGAAGAAAAACCAAGAAAGCTCAAGGTAGCTTAAATAATTGATCGCACCGAGCACACAGGCTGGCAGACTTGTCTGATTTACAACAAAATCGCAATAAGATAGAAAACCACTGTATGTCTCACTGTGTGAGATCAGTGTGTGTGTGTGTGTGTGCATGTGTGTGTGTGTGTGTAGGTGTGTGTGTGTGTGTGTGTGTGTGTTTGTGTGTGTTTAATTCTCAATCCTTTGTGGAGTTTTTCATTCTCTTCTCAAACAATAAGCAGACGAATTGGAAGCTTTGAATGTAGAAGTTGGATCCACTTGAATGCACATTCCCATAAAACACACGGGCTTATTGTCCTGCCTTACACCCTGATACACACACGTGCACACACACACACACACACACACACACACACACACACCACACACACACACACACACACATAAACACACATGGACACACTCACAATCACATGCACGCACACACTCACGAATAAACACACACACACGCACATACACATACAAACAAGCTTACTCTCCTGCCTTACACTGCTCTACATGCACGTGCACACATATAAACACACACACAGACACACACACACACACACGACACAAACACACACACACACACACACACACACCATATCTATCCAGGAACCCGAGGAATAGTCCAGTTCCTGAGAGGCGTGCCAGTGTGTCAGCTTCCACGACGACCAGAGCCAAACTATTTCATGTTATTAAAGCCTCGCGTGACACCTTATCTATGAAACCCGCAGTTAAAGGCCACTTTAAATGCCAAATACATCACACACACACACACACACACACACACACACACACACACACACACACACACACACTAAGAGAACTTGTTAGGAAAATGTATATAGATATCAGTCCCCGGGCCAAAGCCATACGTCACAGCCGGGTCCATTTAGCTTAAAATACGCGAGCGCGCGCAGGACTCTGGGATTCGTCCACTGGGCATTGGAGACCGCGGTGGAGTTTGGGCCCGCACGTCCGAGGATAACCGCGGACCGAGGATAACTCACGCTAACGGTCCACACCTCGCCATTAAACAGGGGAGGAGGGGGGAGGAGGGGGGGGGGGGAGGGGGAGAGAGGGAGGGTGACGAGTATCGAGTCGGGATGTGGAGGAAGATGAATCGATATATCGGGACGGTAGTAGCGGACGGCTTTAGAGGTGGCTGGCTGCTAGAGGGGGTTGGGGGGGCGGTGGAGACGGCTTCAAAGTGGAGCTCCATTAGGTGGTGGTGGGGGGGGGGGGGGGTGGGGTTGGGGGGGCAAGAAGGCAGTGTTCCCCCCGGAAGGAGAGATCAGGCAGCAG
Source organism: Coryphaenoides rupestris (assembly GCA_002895965.2). Taxonomy (NCBI): domain Eukaryota; kingdom Metazoa; phylum Chordata; class Actinopteri; order Gadiformes; family Macrouridae; genus Coryphaenoides; species Coryphaenoides rupestris. The sequence continues at coordinate 27,514 of PIJE02002216.1, forward strand.
TACACTTAGTTCTGTCAATGGATGAGGCTCTCGCTCTCTCTCCCATCACTCCCCATGTCCCCACTTTGGATGGACCCATTGCTGCTGCTGCTGCTGCTGCTGCTTCGCCTCGGACCCTCAGAGAACCAGGAGCCTTGTGGGGGGGAGCGTTCATCCAAAGTCGGTATTTAGGGAATCCTGCGTTTTTGGTTTTTTGGTTTTGGTTTGTGGGGAGTATCTCAGGAGGAGGTAGTCGAGAGCGGATGTCTGGCCATCGGGAATGGTTGCTAATTCGATTCCCCCGGGTTCCGCCGTCGCTATAAGTGTTGTCGACCCTGAGCAAGACAACCTGAACTCATCTCCAACTGCTCGCCATGAGCCGGCTGTGGCCTTGCACGGTTGCGTGGTCGGTGTGTGCGTGAATGGGGGGAAATGTGAGGCGACGGAAATGCACTTTGGATAAAAAGCAGCGCTGTGGAAATGCGATCCGTGTACCATTTACACACTTTTATCGGAAGCAACTTACAGTGAATCCAGATACTAGTAATTACGGAGCAGTTAGGGGGCGGCAGTAGCTCAGGAGCTAAAAGCGGTTGTCTGGCAACTGGAAGGTTGCTGGTTCGATCCCCGGGCTCCGCCTCCTAGTTAAGTGTCGAGGTGTCCCCTGAGCAAGACACCACCCTAACCCTAACTGCTCCTGACGTGTTGGTTGTTACCTTGCATGGTTGGCACCGCCGTCGATGTATGAATGCGTGAATGTGAGGCAATACTGTAAAGCGCTTTATAGAAATGTCATCCATTTACCATGTGGGGGGCTCGGCGTCTTGCTCACCACAGTTACCCAAAGGTAGGGGTGCTGGACAAGGGGAGACCGAAATCAGAACCTTGCTCGCTGGGAGTCGAACACACACACCCCAGTTACTAAACTTTTCTACACTGGGTAGCTTTTTTTTTTTACTGACTTCTTTTGTTTTGTTGGGTTCAAAACAACAAGGGGTGTAACGCTACAGACGGAAGACGTCGGCGTTTTTTTTTTCTTCGCTGAAATTCATGATGACAAGCGGCTCGTTTTCCCCCTTCCACACACCGCGAGCGGCGAGGCTGTTGTGGTAAAATGCTGCGGAGGCGCCGGAAATTGGCGGGAAGTCACGGTTGGTTGAAGACATCACAGAAGGGGGGGGGGAATATTGCACGTGACATCAACCCCGGACGTCAGAACAAATGATGGCAGACATTACCGCCCTTTTTGCATATTGTACGCACTGCAGCACCTGCGCCTTGGCAGCGGAATACCAACGCTAACTTTTTATATTTTAATGCGCTCGATCTCTTTGTGTCGGGGAAAAAACCTGGACGGCTTCTCGCGGGGAGACTTGGTCTTAATTATCATCCGGCACAACAATAATTATACGCAGACTCCCTCCGGCGTCGCGTCTCTTTCTGATAGCCCCGCCCCCCTCGTCTCTTCTCCTCTATTATTATTATTTTTTTCACTTTCTCCTCTCATTCTCGCTCTCCCTGCATATCAACACAGCCAAGTCCCTTGGCAACGATACTGAGCTGCTGTTACCCCCGCCGCCGCCCCCGCCCACCACCACCACCAGCACCACCACCACCACCAGCACCAACACCACCGCCACCACCGGCACCATCACCACACACGTGCTGGCCCTGTCCCATTACAATGACAATGAGAGATAAGAATATTTATTACATTGGTTGCACCACTACCACCACCACCACCACTCCCGGGTTTCTCCTTCCTCCTCCCCCTCCACCACCACCACCACCAACACCACAACATCTCCCGGGGGGGGGGGGGGGGGCGGACGGAGCTATCCCCCCCCCCCCCCACCTCACCAACCCCCCCCTCCCCACCCGTTCAACGAACAGAAGGCAGTGAAACAAACGCCTCCTCTCTCTATCTATCTCTCTCCTGGCCTTGATGTGTTTTTCCCCCCCCTTCATCAGCGCAATGAAAGGACAGTCCTGTCCCCACCTTCCTATTCTCCTTCTCCTTCTCCGCCCCCCCGCCCCCCCCCGCCTTTCACGTCCTTCCACCCTCCCTTCTTTTTTTCATTTTCATCTTTTATTCCGACTCATTTTGGAAAAACAGAAGGCGAGTTGGCTGAGAGGGAGGGAGGGAGGGAGGAAAGGAGGGAGGGAGGGAGGGAGGGAGGGAGAGCGAGAGAGACAGAAGGGAGGGAGGGGATGGAACTTAAAAAAATTAGAAAACGCGAGAAAGCGAGCGGGCCTTGTGATAACTGCCGCGCAGAATGGACATCTCCCTTGTTTATTGCGCTTTTGAAATTCAATCCATTGTCTGGGACAGGAAGTGATAAAGGGACGGGAAACACAGACGCTCTTATCGTGACGGCTCAGTGAAAGGAACTTTTTTTTTTTCTTCTCTTTTCTTTTCTTCATCCCCGCCCCCCAAACCCCCCCCCCAACCCCCCCCGCCCCCCCCCCCGGCCCCCACTTTCTGACGCCTTCGTTTGTTGTGCGAGCGAGGATGGGAGGAGGAGGAGCGGAGAGAGGACGCGAGAGAGAGGAAAGGGGAGAGAGGGTGGTTCGTCTGTTGTGCGAGGGGCTGCGTCCGTTTGGCCGCGCTCCGCCACGTCCGGAATAATGGCTTCAGAGGAAAACGCATTCCATTCAGCTGATATCCCCCCCGCCCCCTCCCGACCACCCCACACCCCCCCCCCCGACCCAGCGCTGCACTTAACTGCTGTGCCGCGGCGGCCATGTGTGAAGTCGTCATGTTCATAGGCGGCCCCCACAATGGAGATTGGTCACACTTGTCTCATAGGATTTCTGCTGGCGGTGTCATATTTAAGCAATGTTGGAAATGCCGCCTTTTTTGTCCTCCCCCCCCCCCCCCGATAATGGCCGTGTAGGACGTGTCAGCGGGAATTGTTGTGCCCGTGTTGTCGACGACGCTGAATGACCAAGACGTGTAAGAGGATGAATTGAACAAGTCGCTAATCGGAATCGAGTGGTACAATGATTGTTATAATTGTGGGTGGATGGGTGGGTCGGCGGGGGCGTGGTTGCATCCATTGAACCCACCGCCGTAGGTCACGTGAGACCACGTTTTCGTGGAACCTTATTGCGACGCGATCGATTCATTCTGACTGAAACATCCCTCGCTCGTTATTATTCTGATGATGGTTTTAATTGGATCAGAACCGGCGCTACGCGGTTGCGGGCGTGTCGGCGACCCTCGTGTCGACGTCGGTATGTACACACGCCAGCGCCGGTCTTCTGAGTAAACTTCTTAAATCTTATGAATCTGTCCGCGATAGTTTACAGAAACATTTGAAAGCGGCAGACGACCCGGAGTTCATCGTTGTTGTCGGGTAATTTATGTGATATAGGCCCCGCTCAGGATTGTTTAAGAATAAAAACAAGCAATTAGTATTCAGTACTCCGCATACGCTATACACTTATTCAAACGGCGCCGACAGGAAATTCAATATTTCTCAGTGGATTCAATCTAGTGTAAAATAAACTCCCCACGGAAATATATATATGAGACAATGCAAATACAAGCAAGCGTTAATGTGAAGGAATCACGTCCACGGGAAGAAACATGTAACGACGTTTGACGGCGGTTATATTCCCGGAAAACACTTTTATCAAACAACACACACACACACACACACACACACACACACACACTACTCTGTGATAGTAAAACCAGACCAGTGAAATCCAACCACAACCCACAAAGCATTGGGTTGCGTTGGAATCTGCCCGGTGGTTCCAGAGGGCAGATTCGCAACAGGAGCCAATCTTAAGATAACTCTTGAGAAGTTTCCGAAGATTTTCTAAATTGCAATTGATCAATATTTTCCGAGGAAACTTTAATTTTCTGAAAAACAACGTGTTCCTTTAGTTCTACTTTAATTCTACTTATTTTATTTCATTCTTAGGAACTTAAAAAAGAAATGTAGTGACGCCGTTGGGCAGTGTGGGAGGACAAGTCAAAATCATTCAAGTGATAAATAAATTGTATTGTTAACATAGTGTAACATAGTGTGTAGCAACCCCTAACCCTAACCCTAACCTTAACCCCTAACCCTAACCCCTAACCCTTAACCCTAACCCCTAACCCTAACCCTAACCCTAACCCGAACCCTAACCCGAACAACAACAACAACAAAATAACAACAATACTACGAATAATTAACACTAATATCTTAATAACTTTTTAATCAGTGAATAGCAACACCTTACAACGCTATTAATGTGCCCGTCCGAAATGTGCCCAATTTGAAAGGGGCCGAGGCATCGTGGCTTCAAGGTGTCGCTGTTCTCAGAGGGACCCTGCACCTCCTGGGGTCCTCGGCAGCAACACCAGCCAGCGGAGTGCCCGTTTCCGTGCCTGCTCTGAACGGGCCGATTGCTTGCTAGCTTTCTCGCGAACCGCTTATCCAAACCACACATCACACACACATGACATTAGGTGATCTTAACTTTCTTCAGAACTCCAATTTTAAGAACAATAACAGCAGTCACAAAACAGCAGATTGTCCGCCCCGTGCATTTCTCTTTTCTTTCAGCGAATCCCAGTAGATTTCAATAGATTTCATCGTACGCTTCTTAAAAAACGCAACCAAGAATTACAATCACAAAAGAGACAAAAGTTTGCCGTATTCCCGACATCCGAAAAAGCCTTTCTTTCCCGCGTGCCAACATCTCATTTGAATGTGGCCGTGTGAAGGAATTGTGATGAAAGACCGTATATAAATAAAGTAGACTTGACACATTGCGTCAAGCGGTTTCCTTAGAGAGGAACCCAGCAGAACAAAAGCCAGGACGTCCCCCAG
>PIJE02002216.1:37324-39824 GCA_002895965.2 Coryphaenoides rupestris
GCTTTAACCCAATGTTTTATGTATGAGGCAGGAAGGAGAACGCCGCTAAAAAGGAGGGATCATCTGCGCACATATAAGCGCCAGAATCCAATCTGAACTCCATTAGCGCCGGACAAATCCTATACGGCGAGGAGGGCTCTCCATGTGTTTCCATGAGGGAGTTCAGGAAGCCATTATGGAAATGAAAGGGGACAAATCAGATGATATAGATCACCGCGTGACGCAGGAAATAACATTCACACTGGAGTGTTCTTTATAGCGGCGGCCTCAGCCGCAGGATGAATGCGAAGCAGAAACCCTCTGGGGGCTGTAAATATGGTACATCTTGCTGTATGGTACATCTCACTGTATGGTACATCTCACTATACATCTCGCTATACATCTTGCTATACATCTCGCTATACATCTCGCTATACATCTCGCTATACATCTCGCTATACATCTCGCTATACATCTCGCTATACATCTCGCTATACATCTCGCTATACATCTCGCTATATGGTACATCTCGCTATACATCTCGCTATATGGTACATCTCGCTATACATCTCGCTATACATCTCGCTATACATCTCGCTATACATCTCGCTATACATCTCGCTATATGGTACATCTCGCTATACATCTCGCTATACATCTCGCTATACATCTCGCTATACATCTCGCTATACATCTCGCTATACATCTCGCTATACATCTCGCTATACATCTCGCTATACATCTCGCTATATGGTACATCTCGCTATACATCTCGCTATATGGTACATCTCGCTATATGGTACATCTCGCTATATGGTACATCTCGCTATACATCTTACTATATGGTACATCTCACTATACATCTCGCTATATAGCTTGCTATATGGTACATCTCGCTATACATCTTGCTATATGGTACATCTCGCTATACATCTCGCTATACATCTCGCTATATATCTTGCTATATGGTACATCTCGCTATACATCTCACTATACATCTCGCTATACTGTACATCTCGCTATATATCTTGCTATATGGTACATCTCGCTATACATCTCACTATACATCTTGCTATATGGTACATCTCGCTATACATCTCACTATACATCTCGCTATATCTTGCTATATGGTACATCTCGCTATACATCTCGCTATATGGTACATCTCGCTATACATCTCACTATACATCTTGCTATATGGTACATCTCGCTATACATCTTGCTATATGGTACATCTCGCTATACATCTCGCTATATGGTACATCTCGCTATACATCTCGCTATACATCTTGCTATATGGTACATCTCGCTATACATCTCACTATACATCTCGCTATACATCTCGCTATACATCTCGCTATACATCTCGCTATACATCTCGCTATACATCTTGCTATAGACATCTCGCTATACATCTTGCTATATGGTACATCTCGCTATACATCTCACTATACATCTCGCTATACATCTCGCTATACATCTCGCTATACATCTCGCTATACATCTCGCTATACATCTTGCTATACATCTCGCTATATGGTACATCTCGCTATACATCTCGCTATACATCTCGCTATACATCTCGCTATACATCTCGCTATACATCTCGCTATACATCTCACTATACATCTCGCTATACATCTCGCTATACATCTCGCTATACATCTTGCTATATGGTACATCTCACTATACATCTCACTATACATCTCGCTATACATCTCGCTATACATCTCGCTATACATCTCGCTATACATCTCGCTATACATCTTGCTATATGGTACATCTCGCTATACATCTTGCTATACATCTCGCTATATGGTACATCTCGCTATACATCTCGCTATACATCTCGCTATACATCTCGCTATACATCTCGCTATACATCTCGCTATACATCTTGCTATATGGTACATCTCGCTATATGGTACATCTCGCTATATGGTACATCTCGCTATACATCTCGCTATACATCTCGCTATACATCTTGCTATATGGTACATCTTGCTATATGGTACATCTCGCTATATGGTACATCTCGCTATACATCTCGCTATACATCTCGCTATACATCTCGCTATACATCTCGCTATACATCTCGCTATACATCTCGCTATACATCTTGCTATATGGTACATCTCGCTATATGGTACATCTCGCTATACATCTCGCTATACATCTCGCTATACATCTCGCTATACATCTCGCTATACATCTCGCTATACATCTCGCTATACATCTTGCTATACATCTCGCTATACATCTCGCTGTACATCTCGCTATACATCTCGCTATACATCTCGCTATACATCTTACTATATGGTACATCTCGCTATACATCTCGCTATACATCTCGCTATACATCTCGCTATACATCTCGCTATACATCTTGCTATACATCTCTCTATACATCTCGCTATACATCTTGCTATACATCTCGCTATACATCTCGCTATACATCTTACTATATGGTACATCTCGCTGTATACATCTCGCTATACATCTCGCTATACATCTCGCTATA
>PIJE02002216.1:44824-48357 GCA_002895965.2 Coryphaenoides rupestris
CACCTCCACCACCATGACAACAACAACAAAAACAACAACCACCACCACAACCACAACAACAACAACAATCACCACCACCTCCACCACCATGACAACAACAACAACCACAACAACAACAACAACCAAAAACAATAACAACAACAGCCACCACCACAACAACAACAATCACCACCACCTCTACCACCATGACAACAACAACAAAAACAACAACCACCACCACAACCACAACCACCACAACAACAACAATCACCACCACCTCTACCACCATGACAACAACAACAAAAACAACAACCACCGCCACAACCACAACAACAACAATCACCACCACCTCCACCACCATGACAACAACAACAAAAACAACAACCACCGCCACAACCACAACAACAATCACCACCACCTCCACCACCATGACAACAACAACAACAACAACAACCACCACCACAACAAAAACAATCACCACCACCTCTACCACCATGACAACAACAAAAAACAACAACAACAACAACAACACCACAACAACAACAATCACCACCACCTCCACCACCATGACAACAACAACAAAAACAACAACCACCGCCACAACCACAACAACAACAACAATCACCACCACCTCCACCACCATGACAACAACAACAACAACCACAACCACAACAACAACAACAATCACCACCACCTCCACCACCATGACAACAACAACAACCACAACAACAACAACAACAGCCACCACCACAACAAAAACAATCACCACCACCTCCACCACCATGACAACAACAACAAACCAACAACAACAACAACAACCGCCACAACAACAACAATCACCACCACCTCCACCACCATGACAACAACAACAAAAACAACAACCACCGCCACAACCACAACAACAACAACAATCACCACCACCTCCACCACCATGACAACAACAACAACAACAACAACAACAACAACAACAACAACAACAATAACAACAACAACAACAACGTGCCAGGCCCTGGCCATGTGAAATAATACAAGAAAATGGCGAACCGATGCGGAGACACACACACTGTAATTCCCTGCGCGTCGAGAGACACACCGGGAGCAGTGCAGGGGAAACTAGTTATGTAAATGTGCTGTTGGCTCCCTCTAAGCGGCTCCCCCGGGGGGGGGGGGGCGTGGCTGTGGCGGCGGCGGCGGCGGCGGCGGTGGCGGGTGCGGAGTTTTTTTGGGGATGGGGCGGGGGGGGGGGGGGGCTGGTGTGATATTTAAAAGTGGACCGGGTGCTGTACCTGCAGGGCTTGTGTTTTGTTTGGTGGGGGGTGTGATATTTAAAAGTGACACGGCTGACCCCTCCACGTTGGCCAGGTGTCGTCAGGCATCCGTCGGCGAGGTGTATAACAGAGAGGGGCCCCCCGTAATGGTGTGTGCGGTGGGATTTATATTTCCAATTAAATCTGCAAATTATATGATTATCTGCCGCACCGTGCCAAGCCCATTTTGGAAACGGCACGGGCGTTGTGTATTTATTTATTTATTTATTTACTTCCTCACTAAAGATAATAGAGGCCATTGGCGAGCTGGTATTTGCAGTGAGAATATTAATGTCCCGGGCGGACGCACTCATATAAACATTTGTACATCGGGAGACTCGCTAAGGCATACACACACACACACACACACACACACACACACACACACACACACACACACACACACACACACACACACACACACACACACGCACACACACACACACACAGGTTCACACGCACACACACACACACACGACACACACACACACACACACACACACACACACACACACACACACACACACACACACACACACACACACACACACACACGCACACACGAGCAGGCACACCAACACGCACTATCTTATCACGGCATTGTAATGGACAGATACGTATGTACCTTGCTAACTTTACTCTTAATTAGCTCGGTAAACGATATCCGCGGAGTCCTTATCTGTCTTCGTTAGCGCGTGTCGCACAGGTCACACCTCTCCGATGGCAGGTAGCAGCTTTAAATGGCAGATAGTGATGTAGACAAGACACACACACACACACGCGCACACACACACACACACACACACACACACACACCCTTATTAGATGTGAATTATTGATTGGAACATGACAGCTAAGAGACAGTTTGATCAGAGGGAACAGGAGGGCTGTTTGCTGTGTGTGTGTGTGTGTGTGTGTGTGCAGTGCCTGCAGAGACTACACACACACACACACACACACCAGTATGTTTACACTTCAGGATGGTTCACACCGTCCGGCTGGACAAAGCCTCCGACACACCAAACCAAAATGGAAGGTTGGAAGGTTTTCGGGGGGGGGGGGGAGGCTGTACTCCCCTGGAATCCCCATAACCGAAGCATTCGGCGAGGCAAGCGGGGCAAGAGGAGGACATTGGCGGAACGGGAAGACGAAGAGCTTCCATTTTTCACAGGAAAAAGCAACGATAACGAACACTGACTGTAGTCTTCATCGCGTTTGAGCTCTACAATTAAAGGCGGAATGTGTAGAATTTGGTTTAGTTAGATTTAATTTTATCTAATATTTATACGTATGTTTTAATGAATGTTCAATCCCGTGATAATAACAATTATTGTGTTTGCAAGCCCTTTATGTCTACATAGGGAGTGGGTCCAGAATGGACAAACCCGAAACATCGTGTTAGCATGCAAAGCAGCTGGCTAACATGAGCAATACAACACAATGCAGAGCAAGTTCTAATAATATTATCGATATTGAATGTAAGTGATGAAAATTCCGTTTCTAAATCTATATTGAAAGGAATCTCATCAATTGCCTCCGATTGATTCTGACCACTCGATGCCAGATGAATAGCATAGCCGTGGACTACGCCGCAGACTATTGACTATTGAACGTAGCTATTGGCGGCTGAAGGCCACCGTAGTTCTCCTGCACACATGGAGGTGGGGGTGAGCAGAGGAGGCGTTCAGTTGGTTGCAATCTGCGAACGCGGCGCTAGATGGCGCTAAATCCGACACGCCGCACCTTTAATCGCATAGCTCCAACTCCGGGGGTGTTGTTGTAAAGGGGTATCTCTTAAAACCATAGGAAAACGAGGGTTGAATGTAAACAGTCATTAACTTTCAGCCTCACACCTCCCAACGGGGGGGTTGGCCTCCGCGCGCATGATTTATCGAGTCGGAGATTGACGAAGGGGAGGCGAAGACGAAGACGAAGAAGAAGAGAAGCAGCTGGCCGGCCGCGACGCTAATCCTGACGCACATCTCAATATCCCGGCTACACGCGTCACATTTGTAATTTCTGACAAGTATGGATTGTGTACGAGCAGCTGGCTAATCCCCGTCCTCCAGGCTCGTCTCTCTCCTCCTTATTAGATTTATCCCCCTGCTTCCACGGGGACTCGTCTCGGGAACTTTGGTGCAAGAATTTTTTTTTTAAATGTAAAATTCTCCCCGAGTGATCCCGCCGATTTCCACGGACACAACAGATGAGCGCTGAAGATATGGGATTTGATGGAGGTGTGTGTGT
>PIJE02002216.1:53382-60882 GCA_002895965.2 Coryphaenoides rupestris
TCCAGTCAAGCGGAGGCGTCGCAGAACCTTCCCGTCATCAATCGCCCCCCCCCCTCGGTGTGTCTAATTAACCTTCATCGTCATCGTGTCTGTGGCGCCGGTGCCGATGGCCCAACAGAACCGAGATGATCAGAATCAAAATCAGAATCAGAATGGGAATCGGAAACCGCTCTGTTGCCGTAGTTTTTTGCAAACAAGGAATGTGCTTTTGTGCAATTGGTGCCGAACATTAAACATTGATCATGAACATAGATTAAAACATAAAAAACATATACATTAAAAAAAGGCCAAAAATTCAAGAAGTATCTATGAAAAATAAGGAAAAAAAAGAGAAAAAAACGTGTCGACAGATCTGCTGGCAACGTGCACACTTTTCTGGACGCACACATTTCACACACATTTCCGGAACATGTTCTCACCTCGCGGGAAGCAGAGGCGGAGTTTGGGGTCTCTGCCAGGGGTATGATACGGTGGATATGATGATGGTGGTGGTGGAGGTGGTGGTGGTGGTGGTGGTGGTGCTGGTGCTGGTGGGAATAGCGGAGTTGATGGTGAGTGCGATAGTGGTTGTGGAAGCGGTGGTCGTGAATATGGTAATGGTGGTGGGTGGGTGGGGGGGGTGGGTGGGGTGGTGGTGGTGGTGGTGGTGGGTGGGTGGGGATATACAAGCAGATAACGCAGGTGAAGAGGGAGAAAAAGTCTGACCGAGTCTGTCCTGAGTGACAGTAGAACCGCCGGGTTCCGACGTCTTGTCGGGGAGACCGTCCCTTCCCACGGCCGCCGTCCGCTAACGGAAACCTTCCCGCTATCGCCGCCGTCTGCCAACGGAATATAAAGGTGAGGCGTCTTCCTCTTCTTCTCGCCGAGAGGGGTTGTCAAGGAGGTTGCGTCTGAAATTAGCATTTATATTTTGCAGCGAGACTTATCATAATCATTGCGCTGTTGAACAAGATTAACCGGCAGAAGACAAGGGGAGGGGAGGAGGGTAAATATGTTCTGCATGTGTGCCCGTGTAAACAGCCGGGCGCGGTATCAGTCACGCCCTGCTCCTTAATTATCTGATTCTGAATCTCTAAACGTATGCACACGATGGAGTGTGTGTGTGTGTGTGTGAGAGTATGGAGCATGTGTGTGTTTTCGCGTGTGCAAGATGTGTGTGCATGTCTCTATTTTTGTGGGCATGTGTGTGAGTGTTAGATGTTTCTGTGTGCATTTGTGTGTGTGTGTGTGTGTGTGTGTGTGTGTGTGTGCATGTGCTTTTATGTGTTGTGTGTGTGTGTGTGTGTGTGTGTGTGTCTTTGTATATACTTGTGGGTGTATGTTGGTATGTTCATTTGTATGTCTGTGTGTGTGTGTGTGTGTGTGTGTGTGTGTGTGTAGGTGTGTGCACTCATCTGTTTGTGTTGAGGTGAGTATGTACAGTATGTGTGCATGTGCTTTTGTGTGTGTGTGTGTCTCTGTATGTACGCGTCAGTGTGTTCATCTGTGTGTGTGTGTGTGTTGTGTGTGTGTGTGTGTGTGTGTGTGTGTGTGTGTGTGTGTGTGTGTGTGTGTGTGTGTGTGTGTGTGTGTGTGTGTGTGCTGTCTCACCATACGTGTGGGTTCACCGTGACCTGACTGACCCGGTGTTGCTGGCGGGGCTCCAGGTCCCCCGCATCGTGTCAGGTATCCGTCCAGCGGCGCGTTGGTTCACACACACACACACACACACACACACACACACACACACACACACACACACACACACACACACACACCACACACACACACACACACACACACACACACGCACAGACACTCGCCTGCTCCTCAGCCACCCTTTAAAAAAAACACACACACACACACACCACTTTCCCCTCTCCCTCCCAACACCAGCCGTTACCGGATAACCAGCTCCGTTCATCCCCCTCCTTCAGGTAAAACGGTGTCTGACCTTCGCTCAATGTCTCGCACAAAAACACTTGATTACTAATACATTTGCCGTGCACAAAGTACCAGTATAAATAACACCTTTTTTTTCCCACTTACCTCAACGGGCTTCGCAAGCAAGTCAGACATCCTGACTTTCTTTCCGCCAATCCATAAAATAAAATAAAAAGGGTTGCAATCGCCGGCAAAACCCTCGGCAGCAGCAGCAGCAGCAGCTTGGATGGAGTCGCTGCAGAGTCGCTTCAGACCGGGTTGGGATTCTGACTGGCAGCGTGGCAGAGTGTTGGAGTGTTGGAGCGTGGCGAGTTGCTCTCGTCTGGTGACAGCCAGGTATGAATCATTTAAAGTACTGGTGCGCGCTCTGAGAGAGAGAGAGAGAGAGAGAGAGAGAGAGAGAGAGAGAGAGAGAGAGAGAGAGAGAGAGAGAGAGAGAGAGAGAGAGAGAGAGAGAGAGAGTGAGAGTGTTTTCTGGACTATTAGCTGCACAAGCAGCATTAGGCAAATGTGGGGGAGACTCTCTCTCTCTGCACACATGCATGAGGAGACATAGAGAGATGCTCAAAGCCACCATATAGACACAGCATATGGAGATACTGGACTATATGTGTGTGTGTGTATATACATACAGTATATGTATCATGGGAACTATGTATATAACTATATGGTGTTGCTGGCAGTGACTCGATCAGCTCACTTAATGAACAATAAATAATACGACTCTAATTTCTTCGATATTAAACGTCGACGATGAGGATATCGTTTTTAGCACGTTTGGAAAATGCGAACGGTGACTTTCACGGACAAACGCTTCTCGAGATGATGTCATGATCACGACTGACGGGACGTGATGGTTGACACATTGTCCAAAGACCTAGTGGTGTGTGTGTGTGTGTGTGTGTGTGCGTGTGTGTGTGTGCGTGCGCTCCCGACGAGCTGAGGGTGTGTGTGTGTAGGTGTGTGTGTGTGTGTGTGTGTGTGTGTGTGTGTGTGTGTGTGTAAGGCGGGGGGGTTGTGGATATCGGCCCAGTGTGCGCACACATTGCGTGCACCAGGAGTTGGAAAGGTTGTGTGTGTGTGTGTGTGTGTGTGTGTGTGTTTATGTTTGCTTGGGTACGCCTGTGTATGGAAGGGGTGGGTGTGTGTGTGGGTGTGTGTGTGTGTGTGTGTTGGTTGGGGGGGTGGGGTTGATGGGGTGTGTGGGTGGGGGTGGTGGGGTGCCTGTGGGACCTGCCTCTCAGTGTAATTGAAAAATATGACCTGGAAAATGTTTGCCCAGCGGAGCATGAAAGTTACCTCCACTGTGGCGGCGGGGAGCTGCAAGACGGCTCACCTACCCTCCTCCACCCTCCTCCACCCCCCCCCACACTCCACCCCCCCCCCCCCCCCCCATCTAGGAGTGCCGGGTGTCGGCCCGGGAGCCCTCCTCCTCATCCTCCTCCTCCTCCTCCTCCTCTGCGATCACTTTATCCCTCCACGTCAACCAGACCCCATGCATTATTCAGCGCCGCTAAATAACCCCAGATTAGGCAAAACATGCAGATAATTTACCCAGAATTCCCAGCGGAGAAAACCGGGAGAAAAGCTGACCTCGGCAAGGGCGTTTGATGAGTGAACCAGGTGTGTGTGTGTGTGTGTTTGTGGTTGTGTGTGTGTGTGTTTGTTTGTTTATATATAAATGTGTATGTGTGTGCTTGTTTACATATGAATGTGTGTGTGTGTCTGTGTGTGTGTGTTGTGTGTGTGTGTGTCTGTGTGTGTGTGTGTGTGTGTGTGTGTGTGTGTGTGTGTGCTACCATTGTCTGCGGACGACTGCCGTGGAAATTGAAGCAATCCTCCAAAGAAAACTATATTCCTAAGAAAGATCGTGAGTCACCCGATAGGAGGTGGCAGCGGGCGAAGTTGAACATCGTCACGGCACTTTGGAAGTGAGCGGCTTCATAACGTTAATGATTTGTGTTTCCCACATGAGCCTGGAAATGTACAGAGAGAGAGAGAGGGTGAAGGAGGGAGAGGGGGAGAGAGAGAGGGAGAGAGAGGGAGTGAGAGGGAGAAAGAGGGAGAGAGAGGGAGTGAGAGGGAGAGAGGGAGAGGGAGAGAGAGTGTGAGAGTGAGAGGGAGAGAGGGAGAGAGAGGGAGAAGGATGGAGAGAGAGGGAGTGAGAAGGAGACAGAGGGAGAGGAGAGGGAGAGAGAGGGAGAGAGAGGGAGAGGGAGACAGAGGGAGAGGGAGAGAAAGAGGGAGAGAGAGGGAGAGAGAGGGAGAGGGAGAGAAAGGGGGAGAGAGAGGGAGAGAGAGGGAGAGGGAGAAAGAGGGAGAAAAGAGGGAGAGAGAGAAGGGAGAGAGAGGGAGAGGGAGAGAGAGGGGGAGAGAGAGAGTGAGAAAGAGGGAGAGAGAGGGAGAGGGAGAGGGAGAGGGAGAGAAAGAGAGAGGGAGAGAAAGGGAAAGAGAGGGAGAAAGATTGAGAGAGAGAGAGAGAGAGGGTGAGAGAGGGGGATGGAGAGAGAGAGCCAGAGTGATAGAGAGAGCGAGAGAGAGAGAGAGCGAGAGAGAGAGAGAGAGAGAGAGAGGGGGGAGAGGCAGAGTGAGAGAGAGAGAGAGAGAGAGAGGGAGATGGAGATCGGGGAGAGAGAGAGAGAGAGAGAGATAGAGAGAGGCAGGCTGATAGAGAGTGAGCTGGGTGAGGATGAGAACGGGCCCTGGGTTTGAAGCATCAGCAAATCTGACGGCAATTAAGACGGCGGAGAGACTGCAATCAAAAAGCCGCCTCCATCCGGCACGCTCAAGGTCCTCTGGGTCATTTTCATTATCCACAACCATTATTTCAACTAATGTAATTAGTGAAAGGGAGGTTTCCCGCCTTTTATTACAAGAAAAGGCAAATCAATGTCACGCGTAAAACTCCACCGAAGGCGCACAAAAGCTCGAAAAACGCCGCCGCCGCCGACGCCGCCGCCGCCGCCGCCGCCGCCGCCGCCGTGACGAGAGCACGGAAAACCGCCAGGCGTCCCTGCCGGCCCCCGCTAATCCGCGCTCACCGTCGATCGATCAATTTGCCTCGAATATTTCTCCTCACGCGCGTGTGTGTGTGTGTGTGTGTGTGTGTGTGTGTGTATGTGTGTGTGTGTGTGTGTGTGTGCAGAGGGAACCCTGCAAATCCCTGCGTGTGTGTTGTGCGCGTTGTGTGGTTTCCTACACACCAAGCTGCCTCGCTGTGCCTTGTTGCTGGCACAGATGTTTTCGCCCTCCACCACCACCACCACCACCACCACCACCACCACCACCACCACCACCACCACCACCACCAACAACAACCAAAAAAAAATACAATGAATGACAATGAATTCATTAATCAATCGTTAGGATGGATTATGCGTTCCGAGGCGACAAGACAGCTCTCTGACTTAATGTGATTTTCGACAGCGACGACAATGCGCAGAAGTCAACGTCGTCGTCGTCGCCGGTCCTCCCCCCCCTCGACAACAGTCGATACTGCCGCGCGCGTGTGTGTGTGTGTGTGTGTGTGTGTGTGTGTGTGTGTGTCTGTGTGTGTTTCCTTTGCCGCTTTCGCTCGCTTTTATTCGGGGGAAGTTGCACAGTGAGAGGGGAAAACATAGAATTATGCCAGCCTTGTCCGTCAAGGCGGCGAGATCATTTTATGCCACAACTGCATGAAATTGGAAGCAATCGGAAGCAATCATGGGGAAAAAGTAACGCTGGGGGGGGGGGGGGGGGGGGGGGTGTTGAGGAGGGAGGGTGAGGGAGTGGAGGAGGGGTGTGGGGGGGTTGGGGGGGGATTGGCAGAAAAGCCACTAAATATTTTCCGCATCTGAGGGAGCCGGGGTGAACTGTTTATCTATCTTGGTGTTTGTAGACTGTGTGCCGCGCGACTAATGCAAATTGACAAGTGCCTTATTTGCTGTCTGCTGTCTCCGTCCCTGGCAAGGCAAGGCGGCACACGCGCACGGGAAACAGATTAATTCAAGTGTTGGTCGCCCCCGCTACACCACCCCCTCCCCCCCCTCCCTCCACCACCTCCCCCCACCACCACCACCACCACCACACACACCACCACCACCACCTCTTTCCACTCGGTTGCCTAATTCTTGGGCTCCTACTGTTGATTACTCATGTGAATGCCCCGCCCCCCCCCCCCGCCGCCCTCTCCTTTTTGGCGAAGAAGAAAATACTCGTCATGAATATTCAAGGCGGACTTCTAGTTAGGGTGTGTTTTTTTTTTGCCGCGGTCTACGGCGGTCGGCGGCGGTGGCGGCGGCCCGTTTTTCCAAGGGCAGCCGAGGACACCGGCGATGAAAGTGTAAGTGTAAACCCCGCCCCCCCCCTCAAGGATACCAGCAGACAAAACAAACACTCTCAAAGTGTTTAGGAATAATTAGATAAGGTCCTACAGCCAGGCTCTCGCTCGTAACGACGTCTCTGTAAGATGTAGGGGGGGGGGGGGGGGGAATATTAATAACCAGAAGAGTGGTGTGTGTGTGTGTGTATGTGTGTGTGTGTACTGGGGGGATGGGGGGACAGGGGGGTGGTGTTTGTCTGAAAATATTAAATGGTATAGATTAGTTGTTCAGCAGATGAGAACAATATCAAATCATATTTATGCAACGGAATAACATTTCTGCAGCATCTCGCCGAAGACATTTACAGCGCAGCCGCAATTATGCAAATGTCTGCATAATTTTTGCATCGAAACGCTCGCACTGGAGCCCGGCCAACAGATTATTTACGTAAAGTTGTTGCGATTTTGAAGGCAATTTTGGAAGACGTTCCGACGTACAGTATTTTTTTTTATCCGATGATGATGATGATGATGATGATGATGATGATGATGATGATGATAATAAAAGACGTTGAAATAGACCGGCCTGGTTCACTGTCTGCGGCTTTATGGTTATGGAATGGTGATTTAATGCAGGAGCGCCTGATGTTAACTGGCAAGAGGTTGCCCAGGCGTATCTGTGTGTGTGTGTGTGTGTGCGTGCGCGTGCGCGTGTGTGTGTGTGTCTGCGTGTCTGAGTTGTGTGTCTGCAAGTGTGCGTTTGAGTGTGAGTTGCCAATAAGCATAACAAGTTTTCCTGAAAAAGTACCTGGAAAAAAAAAAAAGGGATCGTTTTATTAACTCAAATTTATGTATTCTTTCATCCGCCGGAAAATCTATCCGTCAACATTATGCAATAGTCGTCAGCGTGCAGCGGTAGTGAAGCAGCGAAGGTCTCTTTACCGGATTTATATCATCGGATGCTCATGGAGAAATAGCGTTAGACTTTGCTAGCGGGGGCGGCTAGTCTGCCCCCGGTGTCTGGCCCCTCCTGGCAAGACGGGGCCTTGAAGCAACGAGGTTCTTCACCCCCCCCCGAAACTGCCTAATAATGAGCTGATCCTGCAGCGTAAAAGTGTGTGTGAGTGTGAGTGTGTGAGTGTGAGTGTGTGAGTGAGGGTGATGCATGTGAGTCGTAACACTTTGAGCGGCCCGAAGCGGGGGAGGGGAAAGTGCAAAATAAATGCGGTCCATTCGATCCTATATACTTTTAACGTTCAAAAGAGTCCCTGCCATTC
>PIJE02002216.1:72520-78325 GCA_002895965.2 Coryphaenoides rupestris
ACGTGCGCTGCCTATAATGACACCCCCCCCCCAACTAAGCAGATGCCCGGAGTCGAGAGGGGACATTAGCATTGTAGCTTTACTAGCTTCCCATTAGCCGGTAAACAAATGCACCTGTCTCTGTTTACCGTCGCCGCTGTATTGCCTCTGACAACGCGCCCGGTGCCAAGTCCTAAACACACAGGAGGAGCAATTCATCTTTATTGCAGATGTAATCATTTTAAAAATCCACGTGGGATAGCTGTCTGCGGCAGACAGGTAGACACAGAGCCAGGCTGTGTA
This sequence comes from Coryphaenoides rupestris, assembly GCA_002895965.2. Lineage (NCBI taxonomy): Eukaryota > Metazoa > Chordata > Actinopteri > Gadiformes > Macrouridae > Coryphaenoides > Coryphaenoides rupestris. The sequence continues at coordinate 72,803 of PIJE02002216.1, forward strand.
CCCCCCCCCCCTCCCCCCCCCCCCCCCACCCACCCCACCCCACCCTCGCACCCTACAGCCGAGGACTCAAACCGTCTGACACCCGGAGAACATCCACCCGGACCGGCAGGAGGGAGGGGGGTGGACAGCCGGGTACCAGCCCCAGACCCGGTCCATTGAATGACCGTTAAATATGCTGTTTACCATTTGTGGCGTCATCCAGTATCAGCTTATAGTTTTAATTTAAATTTTAAATATATTTCAGGGGGTGACCTCAAATGAAAGGCGCATAATAGGCGATAACGGTGTAAGTAAATTGAGGACAAAAGACGAGGACTTTTGGTGCTTTTCGTCCTCTTTTTTTGTTTGACACCACACATGATGTATTTCCCTGTTGACGTCTCCGTGTTGTGCGCTAGGAGCGGCAGAGGGTGACGGGGGGGGGGGGAGGGGGGGGAGGGCCTCCGTCTCCGTGTGATATAATGCCGGTTATTAGCGAGCGTGATTAAAGTCAGCCGGGAGGTGGAGGTGGAGGTGGAGGTGGAGGTGGAGGTGGAGGTGGAAGTGGAGGGTGGAAGTGGAAAGAGCGCAGGATCCCGGTGACACCCCCACCACCCCCACCACCCCCCCGCACCGTAATGGAGCCGGGGGCCGCTCTGCCGACGAGACGGTCCCCCCCCCCGCATGCGGGAATAATCCGTCTTGATTTCTGCACATCGCTCGCTTCAATTAAGATACCTGTTTAGCTCCAGTCAGCAGCAGCAGCAGCAGGCCGGGCGGAGAGAGAGAGAGAGAGAGAGAGAGAGAGAGAGAGAGAGAGAGAGAGAGAGAGAGAGAGCCACCTCATCACATTAGTGGTGGTGGTGGTGGTGGTGGTGGAGGAAGAAGTTCCCTCACATGCTGCACTACACACCCCTCAAGTAAAAAGTTTACTCTCCGACTGTCGCTGAACAAATAGAATAAAGAAGCCGAGCCGTTTGTAAAGATGAAAGTCGTGGAGTAAATATTCTACTGATGCTAAATAATGCACCGTTTCGTGACTCCATGTTTTCACGGCGGTGGTTTCGTCTTGGTATATAAAATGGGGAGAGAACTGACAACAGATATCAACGATAACCGTATATTCTTTAGAGTTTTAACATCGCCTTTCGGTAAAATATAATTGACAATTCTCGCCGGTATAGGGAATCCTTGAGTATTGTATGCTTGAGTATTGTACATTAAAGCACCTCCCTCGCCTTATCTCCCATCTCATCTTCAGCACTATGACGGAAAATAGACGAGCCGTTCCAAATAAGTATAAATTGATGTGTTTTACAATTAAAACACATCATTATTTGTTAAAGTTGTCCCGGCTCCTCCACTTTATCAAGAGCAGAGATATATATGATGGGACGATAAGGACACTGAGGGATGCTCTCTCTCTCTCTCTCTCTCTCTCTCTCTCTCTCTCTCTCTCTCTCTCTCTCTCTCTTCACGGGGGCAAACTAGGGAATTAAAAGGTGTCCTCTCTCTCCCCCCCCCCCCCCCCCCCCCCCAAGTGAACAGAGAGAGAGGAGAGAGAGAGAGGCAGACAGAGAGAGAGAGAGAGAGAGAGAGAGAGAGACAGAGAGAGAGAGAGAGAGAGAGAGAGAGAGAGGGGGGGAGGGCGAGGGAAAAGTTATCTCCTTCACCTCTACGGCCCCTGGAGCTCATGGCCCCGGTACATCTTTACTCAAGATAAGACCTAATCTGCAGTGTTTAATTATTTATTTACCAACTTCAAGGTTAGGAGCTATGGAGCGAGGAAACGCACGGCTTTATTCAATCTACACCAACAGAGGTGGTGGTGGTGGGGGGCCGGGGGGGGGTCTTTCATGTTTTTTTTAATAAAACAATAAATTAAAACAATAAAACAAACCCCAAAAAACAAAAATATATATATATACCGTTATGATGATGATGTTTTTAAGCAAGGAAACTACATACCAAACAAGCGAGCGTCCCGTTAAACACACGCGCGGCCATTAAACATCCGAATAAGTTGGCCAACGGAATAATCCGAACACGCCGTCGGAGGCAAACTTTTCAATTGAAATTAAATGAAGCTTGTCATTTCCTTTTTCCAGCGGGAGCCGAGGGGACCAACGGAGAGATAAAAGACGCGGCGAGCGGGCGAGCTACCGCGAGGTTTATCCGCGGCAGAACAACAACATCGGCGAGAACAGCTGCTGATGGAAATGTATTTACCGGCCATTAGTTAGCCGCGCGTTAACTAACGGCACTCGGATGGGCGGGGCGGGGGGGGGGGGGGGGAGGCCGATTATTTCCCTTAAAAAGGAAAAAGTACACCAGTGTGGAGGGGGGGGGGGGGGGGGGGTGGGCTTCAAGGAGGTTCCGGTTCATTCCTATGAAGACCTGGGCCCCCTGTTAGGCGGAGAACGCAGAGGAGGGACAGGTGGGAGAATCTGAATTCCAATAGGTTCCTCCTTTCCGGTAACCTTTCTCAACCGAGGAATAACAACACATCTGCCTCACCGCCACCACCGCCACCACCGCCACCACCACCGCCACTCCCCGGACGCCCTCCCTCCCTCCACCCCCCCCTATGCTGTCTCCCCCCCGCTCTCCCCCATGATCCCCACCCCCCCCTGCGTGCTGTCACTCGACACAAACAAGACGGTGACGCCGGCCGGGACGACACCACCGCCACTGCTGCCGCTCCAGTTGCCTCTCTCTCTCTCTCTCTCTCTCTCTCTCTCTACTGTGTCGAGGCTGGGGGGGTCTACGCGGTGATGACTTTTGACCCCTCGATGCATTTCGGAAAAGGTCGCGCTGACAGTCGTCATCTCGTCAATCCGAGACGTCGTGACTCTCCGTCCATCCTCTCTCCCCCCCCCCCTCTCGCACCACCCCTCGGGAGCAGCCTCTTGAGGTGCAGGAGGGGGGGAGGTTGGGGAGGGGGAGGGGGCGGATGTAGGGGTCCTGGGGGTGGGAGTGGTGGGACGGTGCGTAAGTGAACAAATTTTCCCATCCTGATTCTGCACCACCCCTCTCTCTCTCTCTCCCCACCGCACTCGCTTGGGTAGGGGGGAAGGCGAGAGGGAGAGAGGGGGAGGATGCGGGGAATGACCTTCAGGACCACCTTATCTCCTGGAAAGGTCACTGGGGGAGGGGGAGGGGGCGGTGGATTGGGTGGGATTGGGTGGTTGTGTGTGTGGGTGGCTGGTTTGGTGGGGGGGGGGGGTAGGGGTGTAAGGGAGGTGGGATTTGGGTGCGGCGGGCGAGCGAGCGGGCGGGTGGGCGGGGTGGTGGGGGGGGGGGGGGATCGATGCCGAGGCTTTTCTTTTATTTATCTCGGCGGACACGCCGCTCGGACCGCTCTCTTCCAGGCCAACGGTGAAGGGGGAAGAGATAACCATCTATTAGTGTTGCAGATAGCCCAGTCCTTAACCTCTCCCTCATTCCCACCAACACCACCCGACCACCTCCCCGCCCGCCCACCCGCCCGCCCACCCACCCACCCACCCACCCACCGTCGGCCATCTCCTCCTCGCTCCGGTGCACTCTGTCTCTGTCAAACACTCTCTCTCTCCCTCCTCCTCCTACCGCCGCCGCCGCCGCCGACGCCGCTCTCTGGCTACACAAACCTCTGGCGACGGGCCAGAGAGGGAGAGAGAGAGAGAGAGAGAGAGGGAGGGAGGGAGGGAGGCGTCCCGGGACGACCGGGGCTTAGAGGTCATCGCAGTGGGATGTGGGGGTGTCCAGGGTTCACGGCAATGCGATCGCACCGTTTCATTGGCTAATACGTGGGAAGGGGGGGTGGGGGGTGCGTGATTAGGGCCTCCTTGTGAGAAACAGCCGAGCTGGAGGAGGAGAGGAGGCTGTACCGGAGACACACACACACACACACACACACACACACACACACACACACACACACACACACACTTCCCTGCCCTTACCCTTTGGCTGTTTTTCTGCAGAACGCTATTACTGAACTGTTCTTATCATTACTACTGTCATTACAGATTGTGTAATATACTGTATAGGTGGGAGGAGTGAATTGCGGTGAACAAAGCATTAGTCCCACATTGCTCGAAGACATTACTTACTGTACATGCAATGTCACATGACTCCGAAGCACCAATCGTGGTGGACTTCATTCGGCTGTGTTTACGTTTCGTTTCCCTGGCTGTTTACGTGTTGTGTCTGTTTGCGAGGGCGATGGGAAATGGCGAAGCCCAAGTTGTCTTCATCTCTGACAAGCAGGGCCGTAACATATATTGTATTGGGGGACACACCGCACCCACCCCCCCCCTCCTCCTCCCTGCCCCAACATTGAAATATGAACAAAATATTCCCCCAATATATTGATGCGGAAAAACTAGTATCCTGGTATTACGTGGACAGCAGTTCTTGTCCAAAGCGGTGTTGCCCCTGTACTCCAGCAGAAGCTGTGCCGTACTATCTCTCTTTCTCATTGCTTTAAAATAAATACAATTTCTACAAAATCATACAACGAGAATGTAATACGAGTTACCTACATCACGTTTACAAATGGAGGACAGACCAAGCACTTTCCAGTAGATGGTGGTAACGCAACATGTGTTGATGCAGGCCTCTGTTTGACGAAACAGACGAATAAACTCAAATTTTTCACAATCCGACAATTCATCAACGCTTGCGACGCGTTTTTCTGCAGACACTGACTACCAGTAGTAGTCTGAACATGCAGACTAATTCAATAGCATCGTAGTGTTAGAGGGCTGCAGAGTAGGGCAGTGGGGGCAGTCTAAATCCTGCCCCAATGAGCCTCTATTGGCGCTCCTTGCAGTTCACATCTTTGACCACAAGGAGATTTAATTAATCTGCCGGCGCGAAGATCGGGCAGCGAAGATCCAGCCCCCAAGCACCAAATTGAGATCGAATCGCTGAAATGAATTACGATTTTAACTTTCAAAGATCATAAATTGTTCACTTACAGAAACTAGGTGATGTTTATCGCGATGTTATTTACGACGTATTAACGTGGAAAAAATAGTTCATGAGGAGGAACCGTGTTTACGGGCGGATGAGTTCACTCGGGCAAGTGAACGAGCCGTGACCTAATCCAAATGAATCGGGTGAGATTTCCCAAATATATTGGCGTCTAAAAATGCAAAGTTGACGATTTAAGGACCGTGAATGTTATTAAGCCATGCAAATGGATATATAAACGCACATCTGCATATGCACTTGACGTTTTACAAGTCAAATTCTCCCTGCGTTGGCAGTAAAACAGCCTCAAAAAGAACCCACAGAGATAGAGGAGGGGATTCACAAATATATTTAATTTAAATATATAATTTGACGTTCAAATGACGACAAACAAGGGTTAAATTAGAAGCACGGACACAGGTTTACAGATACAAATGACTCTGCATGTTCGGCCTATTTGCGCATTATTAAGGACAGATACGGATTTACGGATACAAATGATGTGTTTCACGAGTTACGTAACTTTGACATTTGACGTTTGTTTGCGAACACCGTCGAGACTCTTTTAATCCAATCGACAGCCCT
>PIJE02002217.1:0-7500 GCA_002895965.2 Coryphaenoides rupestris
CACCGGAGTTGCTGCCTACTGCTGTTCAAAATAAAAATCACAGCGATCCCTGGTCCAGGAGGTCTTAGTGGTCACTGGTCACCTCTAGCCACCCCATGTAGACTGCTAGAGACTAGAGACTAAAGACTAGACACTAGAGACTGCTAAGAGACTATAGACTACAGAATATAGACTAGAGACTGCTAGAGACTATAGACTATAGATTAGAGACTGCTAAATAATGCTAGAGACTGCTAGAGACTATAGACTAGAGACTGTAGACTAGAGACTGCTAGAGACTATAGACTAGAGACTAGAGACTGCTAAAGAATGCTAGAGACGGCTAGAGACTATAGACTAGAGACTATAGACTAGAGACTGCTAAAGAATGCTAGAGACGGCTAGAGAATATAGACTAGAGACTATAGACTGCTAGAGACTAGAGACTGCTAGAGACTATAGACAGCTAGAGACTACAGACTGCTCGAGACTGGTAGAGACTGGTAGAGACTAGAGACTATAGACTGCTAGAGACTGGTAGAGACTAGAGACTATAGACTGCTAGAGACTGGTAGAGACTAGATACTGGTAGAGACTAGAGACTGGTAGAGACTAGAGATTATAGACTACAGACTGGTAGAGACTACAGACTGGTAGAGACTAGAGATTGGTAGAGACTGGTATAGACTAGAGACTGCTAGAGACTGGTAGAGACTACAGACTGGTAGAAACTACAGACTGGTAGAGACTGCTAGAGACTACAGACTGCTAGAGACTGGTAGAGACTAGATACTGGTAGAGACTAGAGACTGGTAGAGACTAGAGATTATAGACTACAGACTGGTAGAGACTACAGACTGGTAGAGACTAGAGATTGGTAGAGACTGGTATACAGTAGACTAGAGACTGCTAGAGACTGCTAGAGACTGCTAGAGACTACAGACTGGTGGAGACTAGAGACTGGTAGAGACTGCTAGAGACTACAGACTACTAGAGACTGCTACTAGACACTAGAGACTACTATAGACTATGGACTAGAGACTACTATAGACTAGAGACTACTAGAGACTACAGACTGCTAGAGACTATAGACTAGAGACTACTAGACTACTAGAGACTACTAGAGACTATAGACTACTAGAGACAACTAGAGACGACTAGAGACTACTAGAGACTACTAGAGACTACAGACTGCTATAGACTATAGACTATAGACTATAGACTACTAGACTACTAGAGACTACTAGAGACTATAGACTACTAGAGACAACTATAGACTACTATAGACTACTAGAGACTACTATAGACTACTAGAGACTACTAGAGACAGTCTACATGTCAAGTCATCGGGGGAGACGTGCGCACCGTGGATCACCGACACGGAGACCGGATCATCCCGTTCACGGCTCCGTTACAACAAGGACAGCCTTCACCACGGATCATCATCATCATCATCATCATCATAATAATAATAATATATCATTATTATTATTATTATTATTATTATTATAACACAGCGTAACACGTAATAGAGCCCATAATAAATAATAAATAATAAATAATAAATAATAAAGAATAAATCATAAATAAGAACCACCCTGAGACACTGAGAGACACTGACCGTTAGTGGAGGACTACACCTCCTGGTACCGTCCGGTCTGGTCCGGTCCACCGGGACAAGGCTGGCTGGTGCTGGTACTGGTACTGGTGGAGGTGGTACTGGTACTGGTACTGGTGGTGGAGGTGGAGGTCCAGTCCAAAAACGACTCCTCCCTTCCTTCCTCCGACAAATATAGACTGCTGCTGGGACTGGAGGGCTCCGGTCTCCGCTCTCCCGCCACTACCCACCCCGGCTCAGGTCTGTCTCCGGTCTCTCTAACCACCCCACCGGTCCGCGGTTGGCGGGTCTCGGCTCTCTCTCCGGGTCTCTCTCCGGTCTCTCTCTCTCCGGTCTCTCTCTCTCTCCGGGTCCGGGTCTCTCTCCGGGTCCGGGTCTCTCTCTGTGTCTTGTCTCTCTCTCTCCGGTTCTCCGGGTCTCTCTAAAGTTCTCGGGTCTCCGGGTCCGTTTCCCCAGAACCCTCTCGACCGAGGAGGAGGAGGAGGAGGAGGAGACGCTCAAATAAGACGGACTGACAGACGGTCCGTCGGTCTCTCTGTCGGTCCCAGGTCCAGGTCTGTCGGTCTGTCTGTCGATCTATCGGTCCCAGGTCTCAGGTCCAGGTCTATCGGTCCCAGATCTATCAGTCCCAGGTCCCAGATCCAGGTCCTTCCTAAAACCTTAACTGCGGCGTCCCAAGTTCATCCAAACGGGGGTCAAAAAGCTCTCCTCAGACTGTATAATAATGTCTAATAATGTATGATAATGATGTATAATAATGATGATAATGTATGATAATGATGATAATACTGATGATAATGTGTAATAATGATGATAATAAGGTAGATTGGAGGTGTCGGTCCGGTCCTTGTGCTCGCTGGGACCCTCGAACCCGTGTCCTGACGCCAGGGGTCCTGCTCAACACTGACGTCCGGGAGCTGGGAGGGTCTGGACTTACCACTGGAGGGAGGGAGAGGGAGAGAGACATAGAGACACGCGGAGAGAGAGAGAGAGAGCGGGAGGGAGTGGGAGTGGGCAAAGAAAAAGGGGGAGGGCCATGCCTCACATTCTCTGAATTGCTCCACCCCCCTCCTCCCTCCCCTCTCTCTCTCTCTCTCTCTCTCTCTCTCTCTCTCTCTCTCTCTCTCTCTCTCTCTTTTCTCTCTCTCTCTCTCTCCTCTCTCTCTCCCTCTCTCTCTCTCTCTCCCTCTCTCTCTCCCCCTCTCTCCTCCCTCTCCCTCTCTCCTCTCTCTCTCTCTCTCTCTCTCTCTCTCTCTCTCTCTCTCTCTCTCTCCCTCTCTCTCCTCCTCTCCCTCTCCTCTCTCTCCCCTCTCTCCTCCTTCCTCTCTCCTCTCTCCTCTCTCTCCCTCTCTCTCCTCCTCTCTCTCTCTCCTCTCCCCTCTCTCTCTCTCTCTCTCTCTCTCTCCTCTCTCTCTCTCTCCCTCTCTCCTCCTCCTCTCTCTCTCTCTCTCTCCCTCTTTCTCTCTCTCTCCCTCTTTCTCTCTCCCTCTCTCTCTCTAGTTCTTGTAGTTCTTGTAGTACTTCTCTTGTAGTACTTGTAGTTCTTGTAGTACTTGTAGTTCTTGTAGTTCTTGTAGTTCTTGTAGTACTTGTAGTTCTTGTAGTTCTTGTAGTACTTCTAGTTCTTGTAGTTCTTGTAGTTCTTGTAGTTCTTGTAGTTCTTGTAGTTCTTGTCATCTCTTATGCCAGACCTCCATGTTGCAATGGAAACATGATGTGATGCAGTAATAAGAAGATTATGTGGATTTATTCTGATTTGAAATAAGCTGCTTTTACAGCATCAATATAATCTACAACCATCTACAAACCTATACAACTTCTTACAAACTCTTCCTATATAATCTACTCTTACATTTAGTTAAATAGCAGAATCTAACAATTTAAGAAAGGAGTGAGATTGTGCTTGTGTTGCTAAGATTCAAAACCAGGAACCTTATTGTGCCCAAAGTGTGTATTTCAGTCTCCGTTCAATCATCCCCGCTGGGATCGGTTCCATAATCCCGAAACACCCTCACCTTCGCAATCCAGACTCTCCAGAATGTTCTGACGGGACTCAGGTGTCCTTCGCCCGTCGACGCCGCAGAGCTCTTCAGATATTTAATTTTTTAGCGTTTGGAAATTATTTACGACAAAGGAATTTCGGGTTCGTTTCACTGGAATCCGCCAGCTTTTCCGGAAGTTTAGATTTAGTATTTAGAAATAACGATTCAAGATGAGCTGTTTGAAACCGTTCAAACTCACCCTCAAGACTACGCTGTTGCAACGTCTTACGATAATTATAATCGCGCAGGTCTTCCCGTGAACACAATGTGAGAATATGCGGCACGCATGAATAAATATGATGTAAAAGGCCCATCCGCCACCATCTGTTGGCCACTCACTGACTAATGGCTTATCGCTTACCTGCCTGACTGCCTGTCTTTCTGTCTGCCTGTCTGTCTGCCTCTCTGTCTGTCTGCCTGCCTGTCTGCCTGCCCGTCAGTTACAACACACCATAACCCTGTAGGAGGTCTGCACTAAAGCCATCCACCCCAATCTGCCCGTTCGTTCATCCATCCATTCATGCGCGGCTCCTGTTGTGTTGGTGGCGGACTGGCTGGTCCACCCCACCCCCCCCCCGTCAGCCATGAGTGAGTCAGCCAGACCAGACACCCCCACCCAGGAACCTCGCCTGCTCCACCCAATCGTGTCTCGTCTCCACCCACCAACCCAAGCCTCGCCGGGGGGTCCTGTTGTTTTGCCCCGCTTGCTATTATCTACTCCTCATTAGTCGTTTAGCGAGATGCAATGTTTTTTGTCCGCGGCAGTCGCTCAGGAGGTAAGAGCGGTAAGAGTCCGCCGGCAGGAAGGTCGCCGGTTCAAATCCCCTAAGCTAAGTGTCGAGGTGTCCCTGAGCAAGACGCCGCCTTAACCCCACGACTGCTCCGTGACGTGTTGGTTGTTTGCCTTGCACGGTTGGCGCCGCCGTCGGTGTGTGAATGGGTGAATGTAAGTCAAACCCCCCCCCAACCCCGCCCCCCCCATCTCCTGCCACTCATCCAACCAGAACATTGGATTACATTAGTCAGTGGCTTGACAAATGCTGTCAAAAACAAATGCAACCACAGGCGTCTGCAAGGTATTTGCGGCGCGCAGCGGGGTCACGGTATACTGTAGGTAGAGGAGAATGCTTTGGCGATACGGACATCTTACATATTATATTTATATCGATGACCTGTTGGCTTCCCCCATTAAAGGAAACATCTGTAGAATGGCCAAGCAGACTCCAAGGCTGCCCCACTCCCACTCCCACTCCCACACCAGCCTCTGTAGCGGCAGGCGAGACAAACATCTCAGCGAGACACCAAACTGACATCTACAGACACTGCAGGTGGGAGAGAGAGGGAGGGAGGGAGGGAGAGAGAGAGAGCGAGAGAGGGAGAGAGAGAGAGAGAGAGAGAGAGAGAGAGAGAGAGAGAGAGAGAGAGAGAGAGAGAGAGAGGGAGAGAGGGAGGGGGTTTAATATTCATGAAGGTCGTGGATGAGAGCTAAAACAATGCCAAGGAGAGGATGAGGAGGAGGAGGAGGAGGAGGAGGAGGAGGAGGAGGAGGAGGAAGAGGGACCAGAGAGGGAGGTGGACAGCGGGGGGGGGGGGGGAGAAAGAGACGTAGAGGGAGGCAAGCAGAAAGAGAGAGAGAGAGAGAGAGAGACATAGAGGAAGGAAATATAGAGGAGAGGGAGGGAGAGAGGAGGAGGAGGAGAGAGACACATGGAGAAAGGAGAAGGAGGTGGAGAGAGAGAGAGACACCCACAGACACACAGAGGGGATGAGTATTCCTACATGATCACGGAGTCAGAGAACAAAACAGAGAGCAAACCACACACACACACACACACACACACACACACACACACACACACACACACACACACACACACACACACACAGAGAACTCACCGCTTTGCATCTCAGACCCAGGAGAACGGTTGTAAATACAAAGATACACACACACAGTCACACACAATCACCCAGAACTCCACACACACACACACACACACACACCACACACACACACACAAACACATAAACACATAGTCGCAGATGGACAGGTGCGTGCGCACACACACACACACACACACACACACACACACACACACACACACACACACACACACACACACACACACACACACACACACACACACGCACACATCTCACAGGTGCACACGTTGGTACCAAGGCCAGTAGACAGGTGCAAAAAGGCACTAGTTACAAACACACACACACACACACACGCACAAACACACACTTTCTCTCTCTCTCTCTCTCTCTCTCTCTCTCTCTCCCCTCTGGTGAGCAGCAGGAAGGTGTTCTGTAGGTCTGTCCGATGGCCTCGTGGTCTGAATGCAGAGAGGGGAGAGAGAGGGGAGGGTAGAGAGGAGAGGGCAGAGAGAGTGAGAGAGAGAGGGAGAGAGGAGGGCGAGAGGAAGAGGAGGGAGATAGGGCCAAGAGGAGAGGGGGAGAGTGGGCAGAGAGAGGGGGGAGAGAGAGGGAGAGAACGGATCGAGGCAGAGAGAGGGGGAGAGAGAGGAGAGGGTAGGAGAGAGGAGAGGGTAGAGAGAGAGGAGAGAGGGCAGAGAGGGGAGAGAGAAGGGGAGAGAGAGGGGAGAGAGGGGAGAGAGGGGGGGGTAGGGTAGAGAGAGGAGCCAGCCCCTGTCCTCCTCACTGTGTCTAATACAAAGTGACAACTCCCTTCTCCCCGAGAGCCTCCCTGCTTTACTAGGCTTCAAATCTTATTGGATTTTTTGTGTGCTTTTTTTGCTTTTCGCTTTCTCTCTCTCTCTCTCTCTCTCTCTCTCTCTCTCTCTCTCTCTCTCTCTCTCTCTCTCTCTCTTTCTCCTCCTCTCTCTCTCTCTCTCTGCCCTCTCTCTCTCTCTCTCTCCTTTCCTTTCTCTCTCTCTTTCCCTCCCTGCCTCTCTCTCTCTCTCTCCCTTTCCTTTCTCTCTCTCTTTCCCTCCCTGCCTCTCTCTCTCTCTCTCTCTCTCTTTCTCTCCCTTTCCTTTCTCTCTCTCTTTCCCTCCCTGCCTCTCTCTCTCTCTCTCTCTTCCTCCCTCTCTTCCTCTCTCTTCCCCTCTCTCTTCTTTTCCCCCTCTCCGGAAATGTCTATTATTATTATTACAGTTTTTCTCAATTGCTTACACACATTTTTTTGAAAGCATACCTCATTTTCTCAAAACTCAAAACTCAAATCCAAAAACCACACACACACACAACATGCAAAACCCTACGTATCTCCTGCAAAATGCTACTTTGCCTTCAGAACAATGTTATGTTTCCTCAAAATGGTATTTTGTGTTCAAACGACACACAGACCATCATATGAGGACACATTTCTAAGAACCAATTGAACACTGATGTGCTGAATGGAAAACACCACTATGAATGGGAAAACACCAGTATGAAGGCCTTATCAGGAGCATTATGCATTTTCATGTTCAGTGTTACTGTACGCTTACTCCTGTTGTAAAATATAACTGTATAATATTTTTACTCGAATATAAAACAACACACAAATATATAAAAAATATAAATTTTTTCCAAAACTGCTGTAGCCTATACATCACAGCAAACACAACTGGATGTGTAAATGATTTGCACAGAACAAACAATAGAAAATACACCAGTACAGTCAAGAAACAAAGAAAGAAAAATGTTAAATAAAAAAGGACAAAGAAACTAGGATACATCCTGTCTTGGGTTCCTGTCTTCTGGCCACAGGACCTCATCGACATCACAGGCAATGTTCTCTCTGGCCAGCCTCCTGCATGGTCACACCATGGTTGACCACATGGTCGACCACAGTGGCCCGAATCTCATCAGAGATAATGGCTCTCCTTCTTGCTCTTCCTCGTCCTCCTCTTC
>PIJE02002217.1:12500-40000 GCA_002895965.2 Coryphaenoides rupestris
AGGGGGCTCCGCTAACACGCCTGTGTGTGTGTGTGTGTCCGTGTGTGTGTGTGTCTGTGTGTGTGTGTGTGTGTGTGTGTGTTTACCGCGGGGGGGGAGCGACACCCCCGAGGCTAACCACGCTCGCTCTCGATCTCCAGCCACCGTGACTCACTTAACATGCTAATGAACACGCTTATCTCACGCACCCCCCCAACCCCCCCCCCCCCCCAAAAAAACAGTTACCGGGAACACACACAACAATCACGCGTACTTATGTATTCGTGTTCGGTACCGGGGGAGCGAGGCCGGGGAACCGTCAAGGGGGGACGAGGGGGGGACAGACGGAGAAGGCTGGGTGGGGTTGTGCATGTTAGCCTAGCCGGGTATCGGAGTACAACCCCCAGCCCCCGGGCTCGGAACGCTCTGGTTCGGTGGGCTGGGGCTGTGTGGGATAGCAGATAGCGAGGCCCATCTTGGGGGCAGAATGCAGAGCGAGAGAGAGAGAGAGAGAGACGGAGAGAGAGAGAGAGAGAGAGAGAGAGAGAGAGAGAGAGAGGCAGAGATTGTGTCAGGAGCAGTGGGAACAATGAATGGCGTGAGACAACGTCTGTCGCGACGCTGTTGTCGTCCCAGAGACCTTTAGAATTCTCTCCTCGCTCGTCCTCCGAGGCGATTGTTGTCTGTCGTAGGGTATGTGGAGGCGATCGGCGCGATCGCAAAGGAACGAGCCGTCCTTCCCTTGAGCGCTTCTAATCAAATGATTAAAGTGTTGTTGTGGACGACCACAGCGACCGTTTAATGTTGATTTACAGTAAAAAAAAAAAAAGGATGAGGGCTACTTCTGCGACTGTGACTGCATTCATTCGGTTCCAGTTGTTCTTGGACCGAATTGTTGGTTGCTTTGTTGTGTAGCTTGGATGCTTGGGTTTGTTCCCAGCCTCACTTCAGAATCAGAATCAGAATCAGAATCAGAATCAGAATAGGTTTTGTTGGCTCAGTATATTCACACACACAAGGAATTCTTCTTGCCAAAATTGTTCGTGTAGACATTAGACACACACACACACACACACACATCCAAGACAAAATTGGTCTCTTGGTCGCTTGAACTCATGCCCTGACTTTCCCGAGCGCTGCGAGGAACAGGACCAGGGAGAGAGCAGCGTCTCCGGTAACGTCCTGTTATGTCCTTGACAACACAATCACATAATTACGAGCGGTAATGACGGTGATGATACGCTTCTGATGGCGTTAAACGGTTTCTCGGGGGTCAGCGGCATGACCGGAACAGTCTTCCTCAGCCCACCACTGTAACCGTTACCATGGGGAGGGAGGGAGGGAGATAATTTCTCTCAGGGCACCGGGGAGAGTGGCAGGATCGACTGGGCTGACACTAGGACCCGGGGGACGTCTCGTACTCGTACCTTGCTAATGCCCTTCAGCCCCGTTGAGGGACACTTTAAATGGATATTTTTTATTCGTTTATTCGTGTAGCTCTGCGTCGAATTCTCACGGGGAAATACGTGCCATTCGGCGGACGTATTCCAATACGATGATGATGATGATCAGAATCAGAATCAGAATCGAAATCAGAATCAGTTTTATTGCCGTCGTTTTTTACAAACAAGGAATGTGCTTTTGTGAAATTGGTGCATAACATTGGCTATACTGGGATTCAAACTCCCAACCCTGGCAGTGCTCTCCTCGTTACACAAGGCCGATATAAACTCCAATACCATTCCGTTCTATTCTGTTTCCTATTCTATGCTTTTCCATTCCGTTCCATTCTCCCGTCTTCTCTTTCATTCTATTGTGTTCATTCTATTTCATTTCCTTTCCACTTCTCGTACACCCTGTCGTCAGCCAGCCAACAGACAAGGACAAGGTCTCCCATCAGAGAGAGAAGAAGAAACCTTGAGGAGGAAACACGTGGGACTGAAGACCACGATGACATTTTAATTTAAAGTCGACGTCTTCCAACACGACGGGAGACAATTCGGATCACATTTACTGTACGTATGCATGAGTGTAAAACATTTAAATCCAACTTAGTTTGAGCCGAACGTGCTGTACGATTTGACATTTGACAAAATGCAAATAAATGCAATAAACTTCACAAAGATCAGTTCGAGTTCAATCAATCGACAGCCTCAGATATTGCGAAGGTTGTGGCGAGGTGAGGACCCAAATGTAGGTCAGCCAGGCGGTTGCTGGTGATTAAACCAGCGTTGAATCAAACAAACTGGTACAGGTAACAGAAACTGAGACAAAGCACTCCGAACTAAAAGAGACACAGAACACAGAACACATAACAGGAGACAACGATCCAACGAAAAGGACTGACGGTGGAACGAGACTAATATAGAGACTTACTTGAGACAGTCTAATATAGTCTAATACAGTGTAATCACAATTTACACCAAAGTGAGAGCACAATATCAGACAGTAACATTAAAATAACGCACATGAAGATCAGATCGGAAGATGTCAAGTTGATAGAACCTCAACAGATACCGCCTGGTTAACTTGGGGCCTCTCATGGGCTCCCTGGGAGAAGGGAGAAGGGACGGTATAGAGCGATCTCTCCGACGCCGGCGACTACACAGCGAGACAGGATTCCCGGGGGCTTAGTGTGGATTTCTGGATTCCCCTTCTTGAAGAGAATTTACCGCACATGATGAGATTGGTTCCACGTCGAGGCCCCCCCCCCGGTGTGTGCGGACGACCCCCGGCCCCTGCCGAGGGACATCGTCACCCACCAGCCTCATGTATGTATGTATGTATGTATGTATGTATGTATGTATGTATGTATGCAGGATCATATACTGGGGCTGGATGTGTCATCTGTGAGTGTGTGTGCGTGCATGCGTGTGTGTGTGTGTGTGTGTGTCAATGTGTGTACAGCTTTGCATATGCTGAACACATAGAGAGCGGGGTGAAGAAGCATATATTACAAGACTTACGGTAAAAAGACGCATCGATCGTTCTCGTCCACAGACTTACGGTGAGATCCCACGCCACTGTTGTGTCGTCATCATCGCTTCCGTGTTTAGTCGACCGACAACAGAGAAACAGCAAAACAATGGATGACAAGGATTCTGCTCTCATCCCAGCTATTATGCGGGCAACCTAGCAATTATGAACCTCGTTCTATTAACCTTGTAATTATGAATGTTTGAAACCTGCTCTATTCCTATCTTTATGTACCACAGTGATATATTGCTGTCTCTCCTTCAACAAATGTACTCTGTTTGTAAGTGGCTTTGGACAAAAGTGTCTGCTAAATGCCCTCAATATAAATGTATAAATGTAAATGATTCACGGTGATTCATACGCCAGTCGTGTGTGAAGATGAAAGCAGTGATTTCTATTCGACACACACACACACACACACGTCATTGACTCGCGGCCTCGCTTAGCGGTTGTCTTTTTTTTTTCTTTTTTTTTAACCACAAATCATACGTGTTTGCAAATGAATGCATTGCTCTGTTTATTTTCCTTAATTGTCTCCGTCAAATCTAAATTAGCCGTGGTTAGCGTCGTGCCGCGATGAATATGAACGCTACGATGTTCAGATGACAACAGATTACGTGTTGATTTAGCCCTGATTTGAGAACATGATTACAGCGAAGCAACAAACTAAACGCTCTGTAGACGAAGGGGCAGACAAAAGACATTTATATTTGCGCCTCTGAAATGATTCCGCGTTGGACAGAAGCGTCTGCTAAGTGACGAAACAGTACGGCTAACACTTTAGTTTAGTTAACACACAATCACCATGAGCTCGTTGCTTATTAGCATGCATATTAGCAGCATATTGGCTCTTTATTAGTCATCGTAAAGCAATTACAGCAGTCATGCCTTATTCTGCATGACCATATTGCGCAACTACTAGGCTAGGCCATTAAGTTTTCCCTCGATAACCTCCTAATTACTGCTTATGAAGTTCTTGTACATCTATAAAGCACAAACGTGATACATGGAAATTGCCGGTGGATGTAAAAGGGCAGCCAAGGAGATCATACACGACGGCTCATTATAAACGTACACAGTTGTACACCTGGGCCTGTTTTGAGCGCAGGCCTCCCTAGTCCAGCGCAATCTAATCCCTAATCTATCTTCCTAAGTGCGTTGACGGGAACACAGGGTCCTCCTTGTTCTCGTGTCAGAGTGTTCTGTAAAGCAGATAAAGTTGTGGGCGGCGTCGCTGGTGTCGGCCGCCCCCAAGGTTGTTGTTGCTGCTGCTGGGTTATATGTATAGTCTGGCGTCTTGGACGTTCCTCAATGTCCCCTCGCAGTTAATATGTTGGCTTTATTTGGTCTGCGTCCTTGTGTGGCGTCTAACCCCGATGTACTCACCGACGGGCGGGTGGGAGGGCTTACCACGCCACATTCCTGCCTGTTGACTTTCTGCAAATAGGACGATGTTAATATTTAACGTCTTCTCAATGGCCACAACTGAACTGAACAGACGAATGGACTCCACACCCAGCCAAGCGGGCAAGGGTGGGCGGCAGTAGCTCAGGAGGTAATAAGAGCGGTCGTCTGGCAACAGGAAGGTCGCTGGTTCGATCCCCGGGCTCCTCCCCCTCCTAGCTAAGTGTGGAGGTGTCCCTGAGCAAGACACCACCTAACCCTACCTGCTCCTCCTAGCTAAGTGTGGAGGTGTCCCTGAGCAAGACACCACCTAACCCTACCTGCTCCTCCTCCTAGCTAAGTGTGGAGGTGTCCCTGAGTAAGACACCACCTAACCCTACCTGCTCCTCCTAGCTAAGTGTGGAGGTGTCCCTGAGCAAGACACCACCTAACCCTACCTGCTCCTGACGTGTTGGTTGTTACCTTGCATGGTTGGCACCGCCGTCGGTGTATGAATGGGTGAATGTGAGGCAATACTGTGAAGCGCTTTGGATAAAAGCGATGATATAAATGCAATCCATTTACCATTTCAAGTATTCAGGTAATTTGCAAACAATACATGTACATCTTTGCCCAAGTCCAACCTTTGATGGGTGGATGTAATATTGATTATCATTATGAAGTTTATTTGAAGAGCACAAATGCCAGCGGCAGTCTCAGAGAAGTGGGTGAATCAGAGCACAACTGGTTGAAAACATTCATGCAACATGCGTCATAGAGAACTGTTATTCTACTCTATTCTATCCCAGCTATTATGCAGGCAACCTCGCAATTATGAAACTCGTTCTATTAACCTCGCAACTATGAATGCTTGAAACCTGCTCTATTCTTATCTTTATGTACCACAGTGATATATTTCTGTCTCTCCTTCAACAAATGTACTCTTTGTAAGTCGCTTTGGATAAAAGCGTCTGACAAATGCCCTCAATGTAAATGTAAATGTAAATGTAAAAGTAAATGTATAAATGTACTGGTGCTGGACTACATTTCTCATGTCGACCTCACGCGGTTTTCATGAAATATTTATTTCAGCATTTTTAATTAATTCTAACGATCCATCGACCATCAAAAGCAGAAGAATGAGGAGCGCCCATCCCCCCACCCTCTGGAGAATTCCAGTACGTGTTAGGGCGCTGGGAGAGAAGGGGGGCGGGGCTTACCGATGGACCTGATCTGACGGTGGGAGAAGGATTCTGTGAGCCTGATAGAAATCTGCTGTGGTTCAGACAGCCCTTCTGTGTCCCACACAGCAGATTAGAGGCACAACACAGACAAGACAAGATTGTAGATTATTCTTGCAAGCGACAGACACACACACACACAGACACGCACGCACACACACGCACACGCACACACGCACACACACACACTTTTGTTGATTTCTGAATAGTCATGCAAAAGTGAAACTAATTACAGTCTGTGTCTCTGGTTGTTTGTGTCTGCTTGTCTGTGTTTGTGTCTGTCTGGGTCTAGGTGTGTGTGTGTGTGTGTGTGTGTGTGTGTCTGTCTGTCTTTGTGTGTGTGTGTATGTGTGGGTGTGTGTGTGTGTGTGTGTGTGTGTCTGTCTGTCTGTCTTTGTGTGTGTGTGTGTGTGTGTGTGTGTGTGTCTGTCTGTCTGTCTTTGTGTGGTGTGTGTGTGTGTGTGTGTGTGTGTCTGTCTGTCTGTCTGTCTTGTGTGTGTGTGTGTGTGTGTGTGTGTGTGTGTGTGTGTGTCTGTCTGTCTGTCTTTGTGTGTGTGTGTGTGTGTGTGTGTCTGTCTGTCTGTCTTTGTGTGTGTGTGTGTGTGTGTGTGTCTGTGTGTCTGTCTGTCTTTGTGTGTGTGTGTGTGTGTGTGTGTGTGTGTGTGTGTTTACACAAAACAACGGGTATCTATCGTCATTTATCTCACTCTCTCGTCCTCTGTTTATTATTCTCTCTCTCTCTCTCGGAGGTCTTTATTGGCACGGGGGGCCAAAGCACACGCGGGACTAAAAGACGTTACAAACCTATTTAACGTGTGAACAGACAACAATAAAATACGCGACTCCACTCAAGTAGACCGTATAAAATGATGGGAAAGTACAAACGTCGCAACGCCTCTCTCTCTCTCTCTCTCTCCTTCTCTCTCTCTGTCCTCCTCTCATCTCTCTGGCTCCTCTCCTCTCCTCTCCTCCCACCCTCCCTCCTCCTCCTCTCTCCCCTTCTACCTCCCCCCTCCCTTTCTCTACTTCCCTCTCCCTACTCTCTCTCTCTCTCTCTCTCTCTCTCTCTCTCTCTCTCTCTCTCTCTACCTACTGTGCTGCCTGCCTCTCCCGTCTCTACTTTCTCTCTCCCTCCCTCTCTCTCCCCACTCTCTCTCTCTCTCTCTACCTATAGCCGCCTCTCCAAACTCTCCTCTCTCTCTCCACCCCCCTCTCTCCCCCCTCCCTCTCTCTACCCTCTCCACCTCCCTCCTCTCTCTCTCTCCCTCCCCCTCTCTCCCCCCTCCCCCTCTCACTCATCCCTCTCTCTCTCCCTCTCTCCCCACTCTCTCTCTTTCTCTCTCTACCTATAGCCGCCTCTCCTCTCTCTCCCCTCTCTCCCCCTCTCTCCCCCTCTCTCCCCTGCCCCAGGTGTACGTGGGGCCCGGCCTCCGCAGGTCTGAGGTGAAAACACGAGAGTCTCTAAAGTCACCCCATTGATCTATTGTGCTGCAGCCGGGGGGGGGGGAGCCGTATCTAACCGCCCCCCCCCCCCCCCCCCGGGCGAGAGCGCGCTCAGGAATGTGTGTGTGTGCAGCAGTGTGTGTGTGCAGGAGTGTGTGTGTGTGTGTGTGTGTGTGTGTTCTGCTCATTGATCCTGCAGGTAGAGTGTCGGCGGCATGTGGGACAAAATTGACCCCATTGATGGCTTTTCATTAGCCGCCATTTAAAGTGAAATTAGTGGCATTCCTCAGGGGTGTGGTGTGGTGGGGTGTGTGTGTGTGTGTGTGTGTGTGTGTAGTGGGGTGTGTGTGTAATGGGGTGGGGTGTGTGTGTGTGTGTGTGTGTGTGTGTGTGTGTGTAGTGGGCCATGTGATAATGTGTGTCGTATTGTGGGGAGAGTGGGGTGGGAGGTGTTTGTGTGTGTGTGATAATGTGTGTATTGGTGTGTGTGTGTGTGTGTGTGTGTGTGAGATAATGTGTGTGTGTCATAACGTGTGTAATTGTGTGGTGTGTGTGTGTGTGTGTGTGTGAGAGAATGTGTGTATATGTGTGATAATGTGTGTCAATTGTGTGGGGTTGCATAGATATGAGATGCTGGTGTGTGACTGACACACACACACACACGCACACATGCACACACACACACACACACACACACACACACACACACACACGCACACATGCACACACACACACACACACACACACGCACACACACCAGCGTCTCATATGTATGCAGGGCTGAAGGTGTGTGTGTGTGTGTGTGCGTGTGTGTGTGTGTGTGCGTGTGTGTGTGTGTGATGGAGTTCATGTCCCTCACTCCTTATTATGCGGCATTTGAAGTTTAAACGAGCGAGATTCCTTCCCTCCCGACAGCGGACCCGGGGCCGTCGGCTGTCGCTGCCAACCAATCGGCTGAGAGTGATGGCTTCGAGGGGGGCGGGGCCGATGGCTCTGTGGTGTTTGATTGACACCCTCCGCTTGGAATTGAACCACGCCCCCCCAATTAGAAAGGTTCACTGTGGACAGAGAACAACGCGTGTGAGTCATTACATTATAAATCAGAATCAACTTTATTGCCTTAATTTTTGCCTAACATTGAACATTAAACAGAGAGTAATAATATAAATTCATTAAAATATAAAAAGCAATATAAAAGCAATTTAAAGAAAGATGTCATGTTAGGGGTGTGATTGAAAAGCTATCCCAGCCCTTTTTATGTCGTTGTCCTCGAGTGTTTTGTGTATTTTATGTTACTGAGTCGTGTTTCTGTTCAATGTTAAACCGTGCCTGTAGTTTGGTCTGCAGTATTTCTGCTGCTGCTGCTGCTGCTTGCAGCTTTTTCAAGAACCGCTCACCCAAACAACTTCAACTTCAGACTCCGCACTCCAGCACGGCACCTCCTCGGCTCCTCGGCAATAAGCCCGCCGAGCGTGACGTCAATCGGACCGACGGTTGTTGAGAAAATCGAAGGATAAACGGACGTACGCACGGAGATTCCTCTAATTCCTGGAATTCCCGCTAGTTAGACTTTTAGCCGTTTCTCTTCCCTCAATCCTGCGTAGTCCTGTCTTTGTATGATCTGCGCCATTGATAAACGTGTTTAAAAAATAGTCTGTATAATCTAAATAATACAAAAGGCCTTATCTACTCAGAGTCACCGACATGATGTAAAGACTGAAGGTATTGCAGTGCACTTAGCTTATATAGTATGTATATGATTCATATATTCATTGCACATGATGATGAAAGTTCTCCTTTGGTTTCTTTGAGGCAATCCGGTGGCGGCGAGGGTGAAATCTAATATATACCGTCGCTCAAACCGCCTAATAGAGTCTGTGATATACTGATATTGAGCCACGCGTGGAATATAACCCATAACCCGGGACAGTGTTAGTGCCTTGCTTTGCATATTGAACGGCGGAAGAGAAATGTAACCTCTAACTCGGGGGCGTCGCCGGCGGGCTCTTTTATTCGGTTCAAGAAGACGACCGGATTTGTCAACCTAAGCGGTCGACGTGTCGGAGACGTGTCCGAGGAGTCACCGGGAGGAACCCCTGCTCTGAACCGCTGTCCTGGCAGAGGAGCAGAGGAGTCGAGTGTAGTCAATGAAAATGAATGATCCGTGTGGTTTGTGGTGGCGGTGGTGGTGGCGGCGGTGGTGGTGGTGGTGGTGGTGGTGGTGGTGGTGGTGGTGGAGGCGGCGGTGGTGGTGGAGGTGGTGACGGTGGTGGTGGTGATGGTGGAGATGTTAGTGGTGGTGGTGACGGAGGTCGTGGTGTCAGTGGTGGTGGTGGTGGTGTCAGTGGTGTGGGTGGTGGTGGTGGTGGCAATGGTGGTGGTGGCGGTGGTGGTGGAGGTGGTGGTCGTGTGTGGATGGATGGTGGTGGTGGTGATGGTGGTGCTGCTGTTGCTGCTGCTGGTGGTGCTGGTGGTGGACGTGGTGGTGGTGGTGGTGGTGGACGTGGTGGTGGTGGTGGTGGTGGTGGTGGTGGTGGTGGACGTGGTGGTGGTGGTGGTGGTGGTGGACGTGGTGGTGGTGGTGCTTGTGTACACCTCTGCCTCGAACCACCCGCCCCGCACCAAAACCAATAAGCAACAATCCCATTAGAGGGGAGACAGAGAATTGGAAACTCAGCTCTGGGAACGCAGCCTCCAGAACATGAAACAGAGAAGCTATTTTTAGCCTTTCTTCTGCAAACCAAAAGGAACAGAATTTATAACGGAAACGAAAGCGGAACATCAAAAATGTACAAAAAAAGAATTCTATGTAAGAAGCGTTATTCCAAGTAAAATTAAAATGATGTTCACATTTAAGTGAAATGATTTCATTGCGGTTCTTGCATTCATGCAACTAATAACTTTATAACCGTATTATTAGCTTACGAGAACGGTGATATTGAAGACTTCTTCTCATGTCAGACAATAGAAAAGCGTTAACTAGAGCAGCAGGATGGTTTCTATGCTTCATCAGCACGCGGAAGACGGCGGGGTTCCCGGGGAGCAGAGGAGCAAAGCCACGTTGCTTCGGTGTTCCGCTAAACACCGGAGGAGCCGTCGCCGACGCCGCTTCACGGGTTACGGGTTCGGTTCCCAGCGGAGAACTCGGGGGGGAAAAAGGTACGGTATACGGTCCCCCCCCCCCCCCCCCGCCCCCCCCCCGTTGGGAAACAGAATTAAGTCGGTTGTGCTTTAGGTGGCTGGTTCCTGCGGGGCGAGCGCTGAGGTGAACCTCGCGCACACACTCCCGGCCCGCTAACTTTCGTCGAGACGAGTAAAGAAAGTGAAACGGTACTTTTCTCGTACTTTTTGCTCGGCGAACTCTTAAGCAGGAACCCGCCGTCGGTCCTGACCCGTGTGTGTAAATAAAATTGGCTTATTTACCGCATTGCACAGCGTGCTCATGTGAATAATAGGCCGGCTTCACGGGCAGAAGAACACGCTTGATGAAAGGTCCGCGAGCCAAACGACTGCGATGGGGGGGGGGGGGGTTTCGGAGGGGGAAACTTCGGTTTGTCTCGGGGTTAGCGACTCCCTCCTGCGATTTCAATGCGGCGTTCTGTGCTATTGTGTTCCACTATTGTTGGGGCTTTTCATACCCGGCGAGGCGGCGAGAGAGTAAGCAAACGGAGAGAGAGAAAAACCAAACCGAGATATGAGACCTTCTGGTGCCTTCTGGGTTCCCTCGTCTGATTGGCTGAGCTCCGGGGGACGGAGGTGAGGTGAGAGACAGTGCCATGTGACCTGCAGGGTTGTCTTTGAAATGGAGAAACCAACCAACGCCCCCCCACCCCCAAGGGGAAGGCGGTGTGTGTGTGTGTGTGTGTGTGTGTGTGTGTGTGTGTGACGGTGGGGAGGACAACATGGAGCCGGTTGTCGGTGTACGTTGCGTCGTGGATAAAAAAAAAAGAACCACGAGTCAGAGTCGGCTGTGTGATGTAATGTGTAGTAACGTGACTCATTGAGTCGTGAAGTCTATTAGCGTGGCAGTCGACTTACATACCGTAGATCGCGGCGCGGCGACAGAAAAACGTGCGTTGATAATTACGACGTCAATTCTTTGATCGCTATTGTAGAGGGATGTCAGGAGCCCCCCCTCCGTGTATTCATTCATAATTCATAGGATTAAAGGTGTTCATTATGTAGAGCTATTATTGAGCCACTGCAACGGATACTCGTATAAACACAACGACGTTTCAATTTGTGTGTTTATGTCGTTAGTTTAACACCGGCTGACACATTTTAAATGCGCCGCTTAAAGCGTTTCAGCTGGAATTCGAACACGACGAGATTTTTAGCAAAGTGTGTGTCTAGTGTTCTATGAAGGAAAAGAAAGCGATCATCGCCGTGGTTACGACCCCGTGGGGACGTGTTGTTGTGTTATTAAGCTGCAGTACTAAATGTTGAGCATTATAACGAGGAAATCAGGTCATCTGAGTCAGCGGTCTCCTTTAAATCCCTTTTTAAAAACGCACTTTTATCAGAGAGCCTCTCCTGATTTTAACTGAGTTTTGTGAGTCTGTCTGCTTTTATTTATTTTATTTCTGTGTTGGTTTTATTGGTTTTCTACACAAAATCGGTGTTTTGAAAACGTTGACTTGTCCGTTCTATTTTAAAGCACTTAGTGACGTGGATTTTGACAAGTGCTCTTATAAAGAAAGATTATTATTATCATTATTACAATGAGGAATGTTGTACACGACCGTGTGTGTGGCGTTTTACGTGATAAGTGTCCGAGAAGCTCAACCCTACGTCGGACTCGACCATCGACATTATCCGAAAATAGAAAGTTGGCAAAAACATCGGGATTTTTAAATGACGGTATCGCTCTCGCAACAGCGACGCAACCGGCAGAGGCAACTGTGCTCAGTAACACAGAAGACATAATAACACGTTTTTAAAAAGACTCCGGGTTCACTGGCACTTAAATGCGACTTGACGGTATATTATCAGCCGTTGTGGATGTTCTCTTTCTCTCTCTCTCGGAGCCTTCCGTTCTATTTTAACTCCGCGCTATGGTAGCCGAGGCGGCGCTATTTTAAAAGTGAAGTGAGCCCAGGATATGCTAATGGCGGAGCTAGTCTGCTCACACACTTTAGTGTAAGGTTTTTAATTATACATCTTGATGTACCTGAGGCTGAGTGTGGAATAATTTGAGTTGCCGGTTAGGTGCAGAACGTCGCCGCCATCTGGTTAGCAGCATAAAATTAAAGATCATAATCCAGTAAATTGGGACGGCCTCAGCATGACTGCCGCGCCATTAATATACCTCAGGATGGGCTCCTCTCTCGCCGTCTCGCCATGTGCAATAAAGCATGTAATGAACACCTCGTGGAAACGTATACGCATGATCTGCGGTTTATACTGTATGTATACCGTGTTGCTTTAATCACGCTTTAGTCACGGAACACTTCGGTACGCGGAGAAACATTTATTAACGCGGAGACGAAGACGGAGGCGATTTCTGCGTCCGACAGAATGTGTGTAAATATGCTCGTTGAGAACGCGAACCCGTCGGCTTCGGAGGAGAGCCTGAGCTCGCGGTCGCCTGCAGAGTTAGAAAAGGTCGAATCGATCGTTCATCTCACTGAACATTTATTTTGTTCATATGCAAACATAGCAGATATAGAGACTCAGGTATACACACACACACCACACACACACTCACACACACGTACGCACACACACACACGCACACACACACACACACACACACACACACACACACACACACACACACACACACTCAAACACAGACAAACTCACACACACACACACACACATACACAAATGCATGCACACACGCATGCACGCACACTCACACACACACACACGTACGCACACACACACACACACGTACGCACACACACACACACACACACAACACAGACAAACTCACACAGACACACACACACACACACACATACACAAATGCATGCACACACGCATGCATGCACATCAACAACACGCACATGCACGCACATCACACACACACACACACACACTCAAACACAGACAAACTCACACAGACACACTCATACACATACACACACACGCGCGCATGCACACACCACACACACACATACACATGCACACAGACACACACACACTCAAACACAGACAAACTGACCACACACACCACACACATGCACAAGGACACAACACATGCCATGCACGCACACTCACACACACTCAATCACAGACAACTCACTCAGACACACTCACAAAAAACACACACACGCACACACACACCTACACACCGACACACACACACACACACACACACACACACTTTGGGCCCCAGACATGTTCAGTGTGATTCTTTTCGTGATGATAAATGTTTGTGTCGTTGCATTCATTCATTACTCTGAAACATTCACACCTTTAGCGAGAGCTGACATTAACACTGAAACATAACGCAGGTGTGTTCCACAAGTCGGTGGCCATAACTCTTCCTCCTCGCTTTACCTGAAAACGTAACCGGAGACGAAGGTATCCTGAGACACGCACGCACGCACGCACGCACACACACACACACGTACGTACGTACGCACACACCCATGCGTACACACACATACCTCTGTCTCTCTTTGTCACTCCAAAAGCTCTTTGTTGTTGTTGACCAAGATCCTGATCAATGGACCTTTTTTTCCAGTCACACACACACACACACACACACAAGCAAACACAAACACACACACACACACACACACACACAAGCAAACACAAACACACACACACACACACACACATTTAGTTGATTGACTGACTCACCCAAATGGTACAAGACAAAATACATGAACATGAAACATTAACATTAAACCTCTCTTGTTGAGTTGTTAGATGATGTTGTTTACACAACAACAACAACAACAACAACAACAACACAACACAAGCGAACTGGTGGCTAACAGCCCTGCCTGCTGGTATACTGGGTGTCTGTCCAGTCAGACCAATAACCAGCCCACCACACACATTCCCCGCCTGCAGATAAAGATGTTGGTTCACAATAGATTCCTCTGGAAGGGTGTGTCCCCATTCAGGGTCCCCCTCCCCCAATCGTCCCCCAAACACTCCCCCAATACTCCCCCCTCTCTGGCCTTCTCCTATTCCCCAGACATACCTCTGCTCCTCCTACTCCACCTCCACCTCCTCCTCCTCCTCCTCCTCGCTCTCCTGGCTCCTCCCCCTCCTTCTACACCTCCTCCACCGCCTCCCCTTCAGCTCCCTCTCCCCCCACTCCTGATTTCAACCTCCACCATCTCCCCCTCCCCCTCGCTCTCCTGGCTCCTCCCCCTCCTTCTACACCTCCTCCTCCTCCCCCCCCGCTCTCCTTGCTCCTCCCCCTCTTCTTCTCCACCTCCTCCTCCACCTCCACCTCCCTCTCTCTCGATCTCTGCGTCTGTCACACTCTCTGGAGCTCGATCGATTCCGCCAGCCGTTCCACGTGCACACAAACACACACACACACACACACACACACACACACACACGCCACACACATATATATCATGTGTGTGTGTGTGTGTGTGTGTGTGGACACATCGCAAACAAAAACATTTTCCACAGCAACAAAGAACATGTGTGTGTGAGTGTGTGTTGTGTGTGTGTGTGTGTGTGTGTCTGTGTGTGTGATTGGTGTGTGTGTGTGTGTGTGTGTGTGTGTGTTGTGTGTGAGCTGCTCGTTGTAATTGCAAAGTGGAGAATGATTGGCACAAACCTCTGAACACACTCTCTCTCACACACACACACACACACAGACACACACACACAGACACACACACACACACACACACTCTCTCTCTCTCTCTGAGCACTATTTAAACGAGACTTGTAGAGTGGGAGTTGATGGCTGGTTCATATCTATTGTTTATTGGACCGAATCATTAATCTGAATGAATGCACATCATTTGGCTTCACTCACTCTCACTGTGTGTGAGAATGACAAACGCACACACACACGCACACACACACACACACACACACACACACACACACACACCTGAACATGCATCCCCTCTCTCTCTCTCTCTCTCTCTCTCTCTCTCTCTCTCTCTCTCTCTCTCTCTCTCTCTCTCGTCTCTCTCTTGGGCTAGGGCTCTGCGGATGTTTAATTCTCTCTCTCTCTCTCTTCCTTCACAGCCAGCATGCATGGTAAGCACACCATCAAACAAGCCATGAAATCATACTTTATTGGCTCTTCATCTCAATTCCACTCTCTGTCCATCTCCCTCACCCCCTCTCCCCCTCTCTCCCTCACCCCCTCTCCCCCTCTGCTTCTCTCGTCTCCCTCTATTTGACTCTCTCTCTCTCACTTTTATCGAATTCAAATAAAATATTCTCTCGCTCCCTCGAAGAGACTGTGTTGCTTATAGCGAATGTGCAAATTGCGAATATTCATGTATGTAAATGGTAAATGGATTGCATTTATATCATCGCTTTTATCCAAAGCTCTTCACAGTGTTGCCTCACATTCACCCATTCATACACCGACGGCGGTGCCAACCATGCAAGGTAACAACCAACACGTCAGGAGCAGGTAGGGTTAGGTGGTGTCTTGCTCAGGGACACCACGACACTTAGCTAGGAGGAGCAGGTAGGGTTAGGTGTGTCTTGCTCAGGGACACCTCCACACTTAGCTAGGAGGAGCAGGTAGGGTTAGGTGGTGTCTTGCTCAGGGACACCTCCACACTTAGCTAGGAGGGAGCAGGTAGGGTTAGGTGGTGTCTTGCTCAGGGACACCTCCACACTTAGCTAGGAGGAGCAGGTAGGGTTAGGTGGTGTCTTGCTCAGGGACACCTCCACACTTAGCTAGGAGGAGGGGGAGGAGCCCCGGGGGATCGAACCAGCAACCTTCCTGTTGCCAGACAACCGCTCTTATACCTCCTGAGATACTGCCGGCCCAGTGTACTCTCTCTCTCTCTCTCTCTCTCTCTCTCTCTCTCTCTCTCTCTCTGTGTGCGTGGTGGAGCTCTGGTTAGGCAGGCCGCCACCCCTGCAGTCTCCAGACCGATCTGGAGGTCATCCACGCCTCCACAGTCCTCTCAGATCTCCGTCCAATCCGTGTTTAGCAGCTTGACTGCTTAAGTCTCAGTGGCAGTTGGCCGGGGTCAACAGAGCCACTGCTGTTCCTCTCAGACACAGTTATTGTGAATTTGTCCGAAAAACAGATTTTAATATTAGCTGCAAAAAAACGTCCATGTGTTCTTAATTTGTTTCGGAGAATTTGTCGCAATTAGCTTTCATTTCGAGCACTTTTTTATTCCAGTTAGCCTTTTAAATCCATACCCTCTTTCCGTTTAATATTCACATTTTCGTTCGGTTAGTTAGTTAGTTAGTCAGACTTAGACGCGTACAAAAAATCGAAGAATTAGGCGTCTCGGTTCCAGCGTTGGTCTTTTTCCACCGTTAGCGTCGCCGCTGGAGGTAAATGACGGTAACTCGACTTGGCTTGCGTTCTCTCGTGTACTTTGGCATCCGTGTCTCTCTCTCTCTCTCTCTCTCTCTCTCTCTCTCTCTCTCTCTCTCTCTCTCTCTCTCTCTCTCTCTCTCTCTCTCTCTCTCTCTCTCTCTCTCTCTCTCTTCTATTCTAAATGCGCCACGTACACATCATGTGAGTTTTACCGTGTTCAGACTGTCACACGTCACGTGATTGATTGGTGTGTAAATGTCACGCGGTAGATTATTATTATATATACGATACGTACGCAGGTTATTTAACAGGCCCCAACGCGGTCGTTTGCCACAGACGGCCGGATGCATCGGGGCGTTAGAATGCGGCCCGGAGACTGTGTTGAAACACACGGCGCGCGGCGGTGTTGAGACGAGCCCCCGTCGTCTCGCGCATTCCTTTTCGCTGCGGTGGAGCCTCGTACCTGGGAGGTAGAGACCCCCGGAGATATCTATACCAGGGATCTGGAGGGGCGCCGGGGGGGGGGGGAGGGGGGGGAGGGAAGAGGGCGTTCCAGGACTCCCGGAACAAAAGGTATGCGATTCGATCCCTAGTTAGTGTCCCCACGCTACCTGCAGGCTAGGTAACCACCCACCCCCCCTAACCCCGCTAACCCCGCCCTGCTCCTTCATGACGTGTAGATCTCAGAATCACAATCAGGAAGGAATCACTATCATTCACTCATGCCTGTGACCAGGCTTCACAGGCATGAGTGAATGAATGATAAATGGATTGCATTTATACATCACTTTTGTCCAAAGCGCTCGACAGTATTGCCTCACATTCACCCATTCATACACCGACGGCGGTGTCAACCATGCAAGGTAACAACCAACACGTCAGGAGCAGGTAGGGTTAGGTGGTGTCTTGCTCAGGGACACCTCCACACTTAGCTAGGAGGAGCAGGTAGGGTTAGGTGGCGTCTTGCTCAGGGACACACCTCGACACACCCGGGCACCGAACCAGCAACCCTTGATCTACTGCCACCCTGACATACATCTGAATGCGCTCTGGGCCGTTTTAGATAGACCGGATAAAGAGTAACTAGAAACAGTAATCCTGTATCTACGATCTATGACGGAGCCCGGGGGGGACCTGTGGGAGGCGGGGCTTAACATTGTGTCTCCGTGGCTACCCCGCTCCCCTGAGGGTCCTCAGGTGTGGCGCACGGCGACCTCTGACCTCCGACCTCTCCCTCTCTCTCTGACTTTTCCTTCGAGACAGAGAGAGAGAGAGAGAGAGAGAGAGAGAGAGAGAGAGAGAGAGAGAGAGTGGGAGTCAGTCTCTCTCTCTCTCTCTCTCTCTCTCGCTCTCTCCATTCATTTCTTCACCATTCTCATGGGGAGGAACGATGAGATATAGAGAGAGAGAGGGAGAATGAGACACAATGAGGGAGGGAGGGAGGGAGGGAAGGAGACAATGCGATAGAAAGGGAGGGAGAGAGAGGTAGACAGAGCATAGGGGGAGAGGTGGAGAGAGAGAAAGAAAAGCTTTCAGCTATTAAACTGAATCATAATGTGGTGCGTGCAACAAAGGGAGGAAGAGACAGATAAAACAGATCAGATAGAAGAAAGACAAGACATAGATCCATAAACAATAGATATGGAGAAGATAATTCCCAGACGAATGTCGAGTAATGTGTGTGTGTGACGCTAACATGACTAGTGTGTGCTTCAGTGTGAACAAGAGAGAGAGAGAGAGAGAGAGAGAGAGAGAGAGAGAGAGAGAGAGAGAGAGAGAGAGAGGGTGGACAGAGAACTGAGACACACCAGACTTTGTGGAAGGTGGGAGTGTGCGTTTACAGGGGTGTGTGTGTGTGTGTGTGTGTGTGTGTGTGTGTGTGTGTGTGTGTGTTTATGGGTGAGAGTAACCGCTTTAAATAGAGGTGAGAGATAGTGGAGAGAATGTGTGTGTGTGTGTGAGTGTGTGTGTGTGTGTGAGAAATTTAACGAGATCTAAATGCGGGCGAGAGAGAGAGAGAGAGAGAGAGAGAGAGAGAGTGTGCAGTATTTCCCCTCAGGTTTTTTTCCCCCAGCAGCAACAGGCCCTGCTGAGATGTTGTGTGAGGTGTGTGTGAGGTGGTGTGGTGTGTGGATGTGTGTATGTGTGTGCATGCAAGGTGCTGATGTGTGATTGTGTGTTTGTGCATGCACAGATTCTGATTGTGTGTGGTGTGTGTTATGTGTGTGTGTGTATGCGTGGGTGCACCCAGGGTTTTAGTGTGATCAGAGGCTCCAGCAAGGACTCAGCAAATTCCCCACCAGAAATGACATAACACTATAACATTACATCACACGACACTATAACATTACATCACATAACACTATAACATTCATCATATAACACTATAACATTACATCATATACACTATAACATTACATCACACGACACCTATAACATTAGCATCACATAACACTATACATTAACATCATATAACACTATTAAGCATTACATGCACATAACACTATAACATTAACATCATATAACACTATAACATTACATCACATAACACTATAACATTAGCATCACACAACACTATACATTCATCACATAACACTATAACATTACATCACATAACACTATAACATTACATCATATAACACTATAGACATTACATCATAACACTATACATACATCAATAACACTATAACACTACATCACACAAACACTATAACATTACATCAAATAACACTATGACATTACATCACATAACACTATAACATTACATCATATAACACTATAACATTACATCATATAACACTATAACATTACATCACATAACACTATAACATTACATCATATAACACTATAACATTACATCACATAACACTATAACATTACATCACATAACACTATAACATTACATCATATAACACTATAACATTACATCACATAACACTATAACATTACATCACATAACACTATAACATTACATCATATAACACTATAACATTACATCACATAACACTATAACATTACATCACATAACACTATAACATTACATCATATAACACTATAACATTACATCACATAACACTATAACATTACATCATATAACACTATAACATTACATCATATAACACTATAACATTACATCACATAACACTATAACATTACATCACATAACACTATAACATTACATCACATAACACTATAACATTACATCATATAACACTATAACATTACATCACATAACACTATAACATTACATCATATAACACTATAACATTACATCATATAACACTATAACATTACATCACATAACACTATAACATTACATCACATAACACTATAACATTACATCATATAACACTATAACATTACATCACATAACACTATAACATTACATCACATAACACTATAACATTACATCACATAACACTATAACATTACATCATATAACACTATAACATTACATCATATAACACTATAACATTACATCACATAACACTATAACATTACATCATATAACACTATAACATTACATCACATAACACTATAACATTACATCATATAACACTATAACATTACATCACATAACACTATAACATTACATCATATAACACTATAACATTACATCATATAACACTATAACATTACATCACATAACACTATAACATTACATCACATAACACTATAACATTACATCACATAACACTATAACATTACATCATATAACACTATACATTACATCAGCATAACCTATAACATTACATTGCATAGTCACACTATAACATTACATCACAATGACACATTATAGACATTACATCACATAACACTATAACATTACATCACATAACACTATAACATTACATCACATAACACTATAACATTACATCACACAACACTATAACATTACATCACATAACACTATAACATTACATCACATAACACTATAACATTACATCACATGACACTATAACATTACATCACATAACACTATAACATAGTGTTATATGATGACTTGACTGACTAACGATGTCATGATAATATGTGCTCCGTATCGGTCAGGCATTACGTCAATATAGACGTAGTTACTCGTCTTAAAACGTCTTAAGACGCTAACTATTCATCTATTCTCTCTTTGTCTCTTTGTACTTGCCATTATTAATAGTATTTAGCATTGTTGAGCATATTGTATATTCTTAGATGTTGGTAATGCACTCAGAATGGAACTTCTGCTCTTATCCCAGCTATTATGCAGGCAACCTCGCAATTATGAAACTCGTTCTATTAACCTCACAACTATGAACGCTGTAAACCTGCTCTATTCTTATCTTTATGTACCACAGTGATATATTGCTGTCTCTCCTTCAAGAAATGTACTCTTTGCGTCTGACAAATGCCCTCAATGTAAATGTAAATGTAAATGTGACTCTCTGAATCCCGACTCAACTAAATGAAACGTCTACAAATCCGTTCCGTGTTTTCCTCCACCATTGGTTCTTAACGCGCCAATAACACAGAGTTTACAACGGCAAACTATGTATAAAATACACGCAAAAGGGACGTTTTGTCAAGGCATTTAGCGTCACATATCTTTGGATTGGACGCCATACAACCAATATCCCTCCCAATATGATAATGACGTCATATCTCCTAAAACGCTCGTACGTATTTCAAATGAGAGACGACTATCGTGGGACCGAGTGGCTAATTAACACAAATAAGTAAAACTGTGATCTCTCTACGTTTAGCGAGAAGGTTAAAGGAACACCCGACGCTCGCACCGCACACCCAGCGTTCTCCATTTCCCGCGGTCTAAAATAGGCTCCACAAGACAGTAAAATACGACTTTAGAACCGCTTTAGCGGCGATCATATTTTATCGACGTGCGGGACCTCTGAACTATAAATGTAACCTCTGACTTGGCGGACGATTAAACGCGTTCCTTTTCGTTGTTTTCAGGGCTCTTGAGGAGGGCGGTTCAGTGGCGCTCTAATGAGAGACGAGTCGGAGTCAGTGGCGCAAATACGAAGACGAAAAACATCGGGTTTCTTGGTGCTATTTTTCACCCCTAACTAGTTTACATGCCTGCTAATGACGAAAATGAGGACAATTGATGACGGTGCAGTCGGGGGGGGCACCCGTGACATGACAGCTCTCCAACCCACCCCCACCCAATACTCCACCTACTAATAATAACTATATTAATACAAAGAAGACGCTCGTTAGGTCATGTATGCTTTCGTTTCTGGCGATCCGGCCTCCAACGTACGGTACGGAGCATCGGCACTGCGGCGTAATTCCCGCTGAAACTCATTTGCGCCGCGTCCAAGCGACTGTTCTTGTTTTATGATAATGGTTCAATAAAGTTGAGGGAAAATAAATTCCCCTTCGCAACCAAACGCTTTATTGCCCTCGCATTAAACGGGCGAACGGGCCAGAAAAAGCAACTCTATAAACTCCACGAGCTCACAGCAACGCCGCGACGCCTTCAAACACCTGTAATCACCTGGAACCAATCAGCCGTCCGCGACGATAACCTGTAAGTACCCCATTCTGTTCACATTTGGGGTTCACGTTCGGTTCTGTGCGATGCGGTCCGATGTTGGTGTCACCGTTTGGTGTCACGGTTCGGTACGGTTTGGATACGTCAACAAAAGAAATGCCGAAATACATTTTACATTTAGATTTGTATTATTATAACAGTGAACCGCGTGGATATGTTGGCTTCCAGCAGTACATGGAAACATAAACAAAAGCAATACTTGTCAGGTTTATAACATAAAATATATATATGTGGGAGTCTGTGTGTGTTTGGTGGCTGTCTTGATTGGCCTCATCTGGCCCAGTTAGAGTCTGTGGGTGGGTGGGTGGGGCTACAGCCTCACCTGGCCCAGTTAGAGTCTGGAGGGTGGGTGGGGCTACAGCCTCACCTGGCCCAGTTAGAGTCTGGAGGGTGGGTGGGGCTACAGCCTCACCTGGCCCAGTTAGAGTCTGGGGTGGGTGGGGCTACAGCCTCACCTGGCCCAGTTAGAGTCTGGGGAGGTGGGTGGGGCTACAGCCTCACCTGGCCCAGTTAGAGTCTGGGGAGGTGGGTGGGGCTACAGCCTCACCTGGACCAGTTAGAGTCTGGGGGTGGGTGGGGCTACAGCCTCACCTGGCCCAGTTAGAGTCTGGGGGCGTGGGTGGGGCTACAGCCTCACCTGGCCCAGTTAGAGTCTGGGGGGGTGGGTGGGGCTACAGCCTCACCTGGCCATTTAGAGTCTGGGGTGGGTGGGGCTACAGCCTCACCTGGACCAGTTAGAGTCTGGGGTGGGTGGGGCTACAGCCTCACCTGGCCCAGTTAGAGTCTGGGGTGGGTGGGGCTACAGCCTCACCTGGCCCAGTTAGAGTCTGGAGGGTGGGTGGGGCTACAGCCTCACCTGGCCCAGTTAGAGTCTGGGGTGGGTGGGGCTACAGCCTCACCTGGCCCAGTTAGAGTCTGGGGGGTGGGTGGGGCTGCGTACCTGTGCTGTATTGGCTAATCAGTGCACCACAGGTTAAGTCAGCCACCAGCACACACACTGAGGGAGCGCTAGCATGCTAGCAAGGGTACCATCCGCTCTGTCCACCCCTTGTCACGTCTTCAATCTTTTCAATAAACCGGACTTTCACCGCAAACCTGCCTGTGACCTTGAAGCCACATGATGTGGCATTGTGACAGGAGATTTGCCACAATATATATAACAGTCATTTAAACAAAACTTCAACAGAGAATGCGTGGGGCAGCAGCATATGGCAAAATTAAGTGGCACAGCAGTGCCTTCAATAGAATAGGACCACTTGAAACCATTAGTCTATCAACAAGAACTCAAAATGACTGAATGGCTGTTGTCTCCCAGTCTGCCGTAATGAATTGAGCGTCAAGCATCGTGAGACAGCCAACTGTCTGTCGTTAGCGTGCGAGAGAAGGCTTCCCTGACATCTTGTCAACATGTTCTTCTGTTTTGTTGTGTGAGAGGACAGATATAATAATCACGGTCTGGGCCAAAGAGTTTTGTCACGGCTGGGTCAAGCACTTTAAACATGCCTCTTGAACCTCTCGTATTTTATCTGCTGCTATCTCGGGCTCGCTGTGATCTCTTTGGGCGGCGGCGGCGGCGGTGGTGGGAGAGGTGGTGGTGGTGGCGGCGGCGGTGGTTGGAGAGGTGGTGGCGGTGATGCTGGTGGCGGTGGTGGTGGCGGTGGTGGTGGCGGTGGCGATTTCATCCTTGTTATCGCTCTTTTAATCTCTCATATCTCTTATACTTTAACGTCTGTGAAATTACCAACGAGACATCGTTCAAGCGTTATCTTAAACCCCACTTGAAAGGAAATGAGTCATTACTATTACTTCAACGTCGGCGTCTGTTTGCACGTCATGCTAATAATATTCACATCTTTTATTATTTTTAGAACGAATTTAAGCTCATATTGTATCTTACTGTGACCTCAATTCTAAGTGATTGTTATTGGTTGTGATTGATGATGTCTCGTGTGTTCCGTGTGTGTTATGTGTGGACTCGGGTCCAAGCAGAGCCAGCTAACAGTGTGAACCACTAATGGGGCATCCGTTAGCCAACAAAGAAACTCTGCTTTCATTCTTGTCCTCTTTCTTTCACCTTCTCTTCCTTTCTCTCTCTCTCTCTCTCTCTCTCTCTCTCTCTTTCATCATTTCATTCTCTCTGTCTCTCTTCCATTCCCTCTCTTCCGTTCTCTCCATTCATCTATTTCCCCCGTCTCCCCTCTCCGCGGTAAACAGTCTAATGAGGCGTGAAGACCATTATCATTTCTCTCTGAAAGAGTCATCTCTCATTTGACGCTCACAGTGACAGCGCCAATTAATAAAAAATAAAAAAAAAGGGACGGAGGAGAACGGGAAGAAGAAGAAGAACACACAGGGGGGGGGGAAGATTTCAAAGGTATCGCAAAATCACCGGCCGTCCAAACCGGCTTTGCTACCGGTCCACTTCTTCGACTGGAGAGGGCCGTTTTGTCGCCGCCAAGACACACGACTAAATGGGAGCTGAAAACCCGCAACGCGCGGCCAGTAAATACTAACGCTAATAAACATTTTGATCGCTACGCGGCTTCGCGAGACGTAAAACGTGCCGTAACGGGGCAGCTGGGGACCGGTCGCTGGCCCAACTCCCGGCGTACCGGACTCTTTGAATAAACGCGTGAATAAAAGTTGAAGCAAACTTACCGTTTAACTGCACGCCGCTGTGTACACTGCACGGTCCATTTCCCGCACACGCAGATACACAGTGAGACATTTATGAGTTATGATGTACTCGCTGTGGTTTGGCTTGGTTTGGTCACTGGGAGTTCTGTCGTCTTGTTCTGGGTG
This sequence comes from Coryphaenoides rupestris, assembly GCA_002895965.2. Taxonomy (NCBI): domain Eukaryota; kingdom Metazoa; phylum Chordata; class Actinopteri; order Gadiformes; family Macrouridae; genus Coryphaenoides; species Coryphaenoides rupestris. The sequence continues at coordinate 37,327 of PIJE02002217.1, forward strand.
ATGGGGTTGTAGTTCTGTTTTGGTCTGAAAAAGAAATGAAAAGTAATAAAAGAAATCAGGAAACAATTGAAGTGAAGCACATTTTATTTCTATAGCCCTTGATCACAGTTACAGTCTCATGGACATATATATGTCTATCTATATCTATATCTATATATCTATATACAGTATCTATAGATGTATAGATATATAGATATTGTCAGGATGCCACCCGAGTGGTGTCTTATCCTGTTGTGTGATATTCTGTAGGTTCTGTTCTGCTTAAACGTGTGGATTTGTGTCGTTCGTAAGACCATGCAGCTCCCGATTGTGTAACTGAATCTATGCGCTGTTGGCTCCGCCCCTCACCTGTTGCCAATTAGCACCTGATTACGTCCTCGTTTGTTTCGACCTATCACGCGTCTTCAGTTAATCACCCGGCGTACTTAAACCCGGTGGTTCGCGGTGTTCAGTGTGAGATTGTCACTTGGTGTTAACAGAGTGAGCAAGTTGTCTGTCTGTCGGCGAGGCTGTTAAGTTTAGTCTGTTTTTGTCTGTCAGGTGTTTTTGAGGACTATTTGTCTTGCTGTGTAATTTTCTGTAATCTGTGCCTGGATTATCATCTTGTGTTTGATTGGATGTGTTAATCCTCGAATAAATCTTTTTTGAGCCAACATTGCGAGTGAGTCCTTACCCCTAACCATGACAGAGATATGAACTTATGGTACTATTATCGTACTGGTTTGGCTGGTTTATCCAATCCAATTCTGTTATGGTCTGTTTCTGGAACTTTGGCGCTGGCCAGCAGCCTCCCTCCCAGGCCTTCCCGCGACAACTAGCTTCTCCGTTGCGGCGCTAATTGACGTGTCTCTGGTCTGTAACTCCTTCCTGCTTATTTCCTTCTGTTTCCGGTCACTAGGCGCGCCAGTCAGCGGTGAAATGCAATTAGCTGTGCTGTTTGTTTTGCTGAATAATGCTTAACAAGCGAGACATTACCAGTGAATGTATAACCAACTTTATATTGCTGTGGGTGTGTGTGTTCACATTTTGTCTGTTATGTATCCTATCTAAGGGGCAGGAGGTTAGTTCTAGTGTCGTGGTTCAGGTGTTTCACTCCCGACCGAAAGGTTCTGAGTTCAAACCTGCCAGTGTCCTTCATTTAACCTGCAGACATCCCTGAACAAGATGCACTAACCCCTGCCTGTTCCTTGATGGAAGCCCTAACCCTAACCATCTAACCCCTACCTGCTTCCTAATGAAACCCCTAACCCTAAACCTAACCCTAAACCCTACCTGCTCCCTAATGGAACCTCTAACCCCTACCTGCTCCTAATGGAACCCTCAAACCCTAAACCTAACCCTAAACCCTACCTGCTCCCTAATGGAACCCCTAACCCCTACCTGCTCCCTAATGGAACCCCTAACCCTCTAACCCTAAACCTAAACCCTACCTACTTCCTAATGGAACCCCTAACCCTAACCCCTACCTGCTCCCTAATGGAACCCTCAAACCCTAACCCTAAACCCTACCTGCTCCCTAATGGAACCCCTAACCCTAAACCTAAACCCTACCTACTTCCTAATGGAACCCCTAACCCTCTGACCCTAACCCCTACCTGCTCCCTAATGGAACCCCTAAACCTGTGACTCGAACCCTAACCAGCTAACCCTAACCCTCTGACCCTAACCCCTACCTGCTCCCTAATGGAACCTCTAACCCTAACCCAGAAATGCTCCTGAATGGAATGCATCAACACCGGATGAGGGACCATTTTGCTCGTTTCCTCACAATTAGTTGAAGTGAAACAGTTTTCTGTGATATGATCTAAAACTTCTGCGCTCCAATCGTTCCACCTTGGGTTGTGTGTTTATGTATTTATGAACTCGTATTGATGTGTCATTAAACAAAGTGTCATATTCCAATAGAAACAATTATATTTGTGAACCACTAACGGATAAATCAATAGACGTCACCGGGGAATTGATACATGATGCGGTTTGTGTGTTTCTATTTGTGTGTGTGTGTGTGTTTCTGCATGTACACACGTGTGTGTATTTTTCTGTGTGTCTGTGTGTGTGTGTGTGTCACACCTCCTGTGATAAATCAGACAACAGAGGGAGAGTTTTAATCATTAATCAATGCTGGTTTAATTAGACACGCATTCACACACACATTTGCCGTAACCCCTGGTTACACACACACACATCTATATACAGAGACACCAAACACACACACACACACAAAATATATACAACACAACAACATGCAGACTCACACACACACATGCACACACATGAATATAAAGAGGCACACACAGAGAGAGGACACACACACACAGAGCACACTTAATAGTTTATTGGTTATCAAATGCAAGCTATGGGTATTGATAAGGTAATTGATGCTGCCATGTGCTTATTGATCAGGAGTGTCCTCCACACTCTCCCATTGAGACGTCTCCCCAGTGAAGACAGGATATTACTATCGTCTCTCAGGGGCAGTAGCTCAGGAGGTAAGAGTGGTTGTCTGGCGACAGGAAGGTCGCTGGTTCTCTCCTCCCCCTCCTAGCTAAGTGTGGAGGTGTCCCTGAGCAAGACACCACCTAACCCTACCTGCTCCTCCTCCTGACGTGTTGGTTGTTACCTTGCATGGTTGGCACCACCGTCGGTGTATGAATGGGTGAATGTGAGGCAATAC
>PIJE02002217.1:47500-57500 GCA_002895965.2 Coryphaenoides rupestris
GCAACGTCCGTGTGTGTTTGTGTAACTGTGTTTGTGTAACTGTGTGTGTGTGTGTGTGTTTCTGGCCGCATGCATGTGTGCGTGTGTGTGTATGTGTGTGTGTGTGTGTGTGTGTGTTTCTGCCCACGTGTGCGCGTGTCCGAATGTCTTGGTGAGTTGTGTGTGTGTGTCTGCACATGTGTGTGTCTGAATGTGTGAGGTGTGTGTGTGTGTGTGTGTGTGTGTGTGTGTGTGTGAGGGGCATTGCAGCCGTGGTCCTAGAGAGCAGAATTCTCGATTGTCACCCAGACAACTCGGAAGCAGCTGTTCTGAATTAGCGGCCAATCAGGTCCTTTAATTGATATTCCCAGGATCCCCGGCACTCCCTAATTGGTGTACCTGTGCTCTGATTGGTTACCTGATTGTAATTGATTACTTGGCGCAGCTGGCTCCGGAGGGAGAGACAATAGATACGTCTAATACCGGCCAGCAGGTATTCACCCCAAAGACGGCAGGTATCCCAGCCAATCAGAGACACCGCGGGCCCTCGGAATTGTAACAGATAATAGGATGTCTCGACTCCTCTGGGACGCCTGTCTGTCTGTCTGTCTGTCTGTCTGTCCATCTCGTACGGTGTGCTAGCGGGACCGCTGTCTGTCTGTCTGTCTGTCTGTCTCCTGTACGTCCTTCAGATGCACCCTGGATCCCCGCAGGAAGATTAAACTCTCTCTGCTGTGGTGTGCGGAGGCAGATCTAGCTCAGCCCGGGGGAATTTAAAAAGCAGATTGGACTGAACCCTCCTCAGTATGTCCACCATACACCTGCACCTGCTGTTAGACCGGGGAGGGAGGGAGGGTGTCTCTCCGAGCTGAAAGATACTCGGTTCGATGCCCGATGTCTGCAAGATCCTCTAACTCCCTTAATCTTTGACCATATTGTGCATACAGTGCATACACTCAGACCCGCTCTATTCTCATCGTTATGCACCACAGCGATATATTGCCGTCTCTCTTGCGACAAATGTACTGATTGTACTGTAAGTCGCTTTGGATAAAAGCATCTGCCAAATGCCCTCAATGTAATGTAAATGTAAATGTAAATGTGTACTGGATCTGAATTCACTGTGAGTTGCTTTGGATACCAGCTGCTGTTGGCTAAGTAACTAAATAGTCTCAGTGAATGTATATTTATATATTTGTGTAGAACTGAATAATTCACGTGGACGTGAATCCGTAGTCAGTGTGATGTGGCAGCACGGCTCCTGCATTAACGTGAACACATAAACCACGTCTGTGTGTCACCGCTAATGGACTGGCTGCTAAATTATCCAACACATAACAGGTAGAGAGAGAGAGGAGGGAGAGAGAGGGGGAGAGGGTGGGAGAGAGATGGACCAGGGGGGGGAGGGGAAGAATAACAGAGAGAGAGAGGGAGAGAGAAAGGCCGGGGTGGGAGGGCGGGAGAGAGAGAGAGAGAGAGGGGGATAGAGAGAGACAAAGAGAGATAGAGGATGCGAGAGAGAGAGAGAGAGAGAGAGAGGGGGGTAAAGGTCGACAGAGAGAGAGAGTCAGGGAGAGAGAGGGGGATGGGGAGAGAGACAAAGACAGAGGGAGAGGGATGATCTTGAGATGGAGGAGGGGAGCGAGAGATGGGGGGTAAGGGGGGAGAGAGAGAGATAGGGGAGGAGGAGAGAGAGGAGGGAGGGGAGAGAAGAGGAGGGGGAGAGAGACAGGGGAGGGGAGAGAGAGAGAGAAGAGAGAGAGAGAGAGAGAGAGAGAGAGAGAACAATGGGGTGGTGAGAGATAATGGCAGAGAGAGGGAAGAGATAGACAGAGAGAGGAAGAGAGAGAGAGAGAGAGTGAAGTATGGAGAGAGGAAGAGAGAGAGAGGGAGAGACAGTTGAGGACCAGCAGGGACAGTAGAATGGTAGAAGAGATGGATGAGGAAGAGGAGGAGGAGGAGGAGGGGGAGGAGGAGAAGGTGGAGGAGAGAGGGATGATGATGAGGAGGAATGAGGAGGAGGAGGAGGAGGATGGGGCGGCACCTAGATTGGAGGAGGAGGAGGAGGAAAGAGGGATGATGATGAGGAGGAATGAGGAGGAGGAGGTGGAGGAGGAGGAGGATGAGGGGGAGGAGGAGGAGGAGGATGAGGTGGAGAAGGAGGAGGAGGAGGAATGAGGAGGAGGAGGGTGGCACCAGATGGGAGGAAGAGGAGGAGGAGGAGTAAGTGCGTACAGATACGTTGCTCATCACAGAGATCTGCGGGGTCCTGATCCAAGCCAACATGTTCCCTCATCACATTCTCTAACTAAATGTGTGTGTGTGTGTGTGTGTGTGTGTGTGTGTGTGTCTGTGTGTGTGTGTGTGTGTGTGTGCGTGTGCGTGTGTGTGTGTGTGTGCGTGCGTGCGTACGTGCGTGCGTGCGTTGGTGTCTCATTTAATGCCACTTTATTGCTAATTCTGAGCTCCGATTCGGAGGTTTACCACTTATTAACTGGCAACCTTTGAAGTTGACACTGTTTTTTAATACGTTCTCCCTGGATAGCTCTGCCACGCGGGGCATGGTAGAGCGAGGTAGGAGAGACACAGAGAGAGAGAGAGAGCGGGCGAGAGAGAGAGAGAGAGAGAGAGTGTGTGTGATTGCTGAATATTGCATTACCTAATTAGTTCTACTGTAGTACGAGCAAAGTCGTAACCCCGGGAAATAGTTTGATTAACTCAACCCTGTCCCGACTTGACGTCATTACCTCATCATCTAAGATCACAGCCTCGCCGCTTCACTGCTGCTTTACTGTTTGTGTGCGTTGGCAACATAAACGTACACTTTTCATGCCAACAAAGACCCCTCCTTGAATCTCGAATCGTGAATCTCGAGTAAAACTAAGGAAATGACGGAGAGAGAGAGAGAGACTATGGGAGTCCAAGTGAAACGGGGTTGAGCGAACGAAGACGATGTGATGAGAAAAACATGGAAATGGAGAGAGAGAGAGAGAGACAGAGAGACAGAGAGAGAGAGTCTTTATTCGAGAATATCTCTAATTCTACAGACATTTAGTTTTTGTTCCTGTCTTTATTCACCACTTGCAACGTACTGTATGTTTCCCGTGCCAATAAAGCTTTGAATTGAATTGGAATGAATTGAGAGAGAGAACGCGAGAGAGAGAGAGAGAGAGAGAGAGAGAGAGAGAGAGAGCCTCACAGCAGTAGAGACTGAGAGGGATGAGTACAGTATGTACCGCGGCGATGGAGAGAGGTAGAGATGGAGAGACCCAGTGAGGAGAGAGGGTCAGAGAGAGAGAGAGAGAGAGCCTCACAGCGGTAGCAGTATGTACCGTGGCGATGGAGAGAGAGAGAGAGAGAGAGGTAGAGATGGAGACACCCGGTGAGGAGAGAGAGGGTCAGAGAAGGTCAACTGACCATCCCGGGCAGCGTTCGTTTTTGTAATGAATAAGCGACACGGCAAACCCCCCGATGAAAATTACCCACAATGCACCGCACCCCCCGGGGCAGATATCGCCTATATATAACACACCTTCCGCCCCGCGACTCCCGTCGTGCGCCCTTTTGTGCGTTCCGCTCGGTTCCGCCGCCTGAATCTGGTTTTCGTCACGGGGAACCCCGTGACGAAAACCAGATTCAGGCGGCGGAACCGAGCGGAACGCAAATAAAACACGAAACACAAAACAACACAAATAAACGACAAGATGAACGACTTCAACCTTTCACACGCTGGTTTCTCTCGGGTTTTTTCTTTTTTGTTTGTTCTCTGCGTACGCGAGTGTGCGGTGTCCCCTGGCCGCCGCGGGGGGGGGGGGGCGACCCCAGAGGGGAGGTTCTGCTGCTGCTGCTGCTGCTGCTGCTGCTGCTGGTTCCGGGAGGTTCCGGGGCGTTAATCCATTTGTTTTAGGCGAGCCGGCGAGGAAACAGGCGAGCGGCGAACGAGCACAGAAACCTGTCAGCTCCCACCGCAGGCGTTCCACCCCCCCTTTATCACACTCTCTCTCTCTCTCTCTCTCTCTCTCTCTCTCTCTCTCTCTCTCTCTCTGTTCCTTCATATCTCTCTCTCTCCCTCTCTCCCCTTCATATCTCTGTCTCGCTCTCTCCCTCTCTCCCTCCTTCATATCTCTGTCTCTCTCCCTCCCTCTCTCTCTCTCCCTCTCCCTCTCTCTCTCTCTCTGTTCATCCCTCTCTCCATCACCCTCTCCCTCTCCCTCCCTCCCTCCCTCTCTCCGTTCATCTCTCTCTCTCTCTGTCCTCTCTCCCTCTCCCTCCTCCCTCCCTCCTCCCTCCTCTCTCTGCATCCTCTCCTCTTTTCTCTCTCTCCCTCTATCCCTTTCTCTCCCCCTCCTTCATCTCTCTCTTTATCTCTCCCTCTCTCTCTCTCTCCCTCCCTCTCTCTCTCTGTCTCTCTCCTGTCTCTCTCACTCTCTCTCTCTCCCTCTCTCTCTCTCTCTCTCTCCGTTCATCTCCATCTCCTGGCTGTTGGGTGTGTGTGTGTGTGTGTGGGGGGGGGGGGGGGGTGGCTGGGGGCGGAGCTACAAAGAGGTTGTTGAAGGTAATTTGTTAGTGAAATTGTAAGCCTCTCTCTCTCTTCCTCTCCTTCGTATCTCCTCTCTCAAACCAATCTGGTTTCTTCCTTCCCAGTTTTTACCTGAGGATCTTTTTGTTCTTATGTCACAACATACTCTCGTACATAACGACCATAATTGACCATTTAGCAGATAAGATAAGATAAGATAAGATGCTACTTATGTACTTATGTGGGGAATTATTGGCCATTTGAAGATGCTTTTCGATGCAGTTCGGGAAAAGTCGCTCTCCGAATCCGGTGTATCCCAGGCCCCGCCCCCCTCCTCCTCCTCCTCCTCCTCCTCCTCCTCAGCGATAGGCTAGACTAGTGGGGGTATGACGGGAGGGGGGGGCGGGGCTTGGAGGCCGGCGACCAGATCTCGGTAGGTAGGTTGACGGACAGCCCTCCTGTCCTCTAGTACCGCCCCCCCCCCCCCGATATCGGCCAGCTCTGTGGAACTATACGAGGTAGAAGTCCAATTCGGGCGTCCGATTCGTTCTAATCTCTCTAATCTGCCGAAGTCTCGCTGAAGGAGGTCCACGGGTTCGGCTGAGGACGTCTAGGATGGAGACCGGAACCTTCTGGGCTGGGGGGGGGGGGCGGTCAAACACCCACACACCACTAGACTATACCTCCTCTGTTAGCGTCTGTTATCATCTGGTTAAAAACTCTCTCTCTCTGTCTCCCTCTCTCTGTGTCCGTCTGTCTCTCTCTCTCTCCCTCTCTCTCCCTCTCTCTCTCTCTCTCTCCCTCTCTCTCTCTCTCTCTGTCTGTCTCCACACCTGAACACAATGTGTGCGCAGGGCGGTGGGCGTGCGAGCCTCCGTTGCGCTGCTCTCTCTCTTTAATTGGAGATGTCGGGTCTCGACCCCAGACTGACCCCCGCAACCACTTAGAACACACCTTAGAACACAGACCTCTGGGCCGCGGGCGGGCGAGGCTGGGTCTGTATGGGAGGGAGGGAGAGAGAGAGAGAGAGAGAGAGAGAGAGAGAGAGAGAGAGAGAGAGGCAACAGAATGTTCTACAGTAATAACTTGTGGAGTCTGATCTTATTTTTCTCCACGCAGGATTTCCTGTTCAGAGGAGAGAGAGAGAGAGAGAGAGAGAGAGAGAGAGAGAGAGAGAGAGAGAGAGAGAGAGAGGAGGGAGGGAGAAGAGGGGGGAGAGAGAGAGAGAGAGAGAGAGAGAGAGAGAGAGAGAGAGAGAAGGGAGGGAGGGGAGAGAGAGAGAGAGAGAGAGAGAGAGAGAGAGAGGGAGAGAGAGAGAGAGAGGGAGGGAGGGAGAAGGAGGGAGAGGGGGAGAGAGAGAGAGAGAGAGCACAGAGTGAGAAAGCAGATGGATGTCCATGAACAGTATGTGTGTGTGGGCTTGAGATAAGTAACTGAGTTTTTTCGCTAGCTCACCAACTGTAGACTCACTTATATTATATATATTTATATATATATATATATATATATATATAAGTACACATGTGACTGTGCAGGCTTGTGTGTGTGTGTGAGTGTGGTGTGTGTGTGTGTGAGTGTGTGTGATTGTGCATAGTGCTTGCATGTGTATGTGTGTTTATTGCTTATGTGTGTGTGTGAGTAGTGTTTGTGTGTGTAGTGCTTGCATGTGTGTGTGTGTGTGTGTGTGTGTGTGTGTGTGTGTGTGTGTGTGTGTGAGCATGTGTGTTTGTGTGTGTGTGTTTAGTGCTCCACCTCCACCACCACCACCACCACCACCACCACCACTTCCATCACCACCAGGACTATGTGGTGGTGGTGGTGGTCAGGATGTTGGCTGTCGTCCGCCTCCCTGGCTCCGCCCCCCTTCAGGGAGATGGACGACAGCCAAGTGCAGCAGCGGACCCAGCAGCTGCAGCTATAGCAGCAGCAGCAGCAGCAGCAGCAGGTCCCCCAGCCGGTGTCTGCGCCGGTCGTTCCCTCGGTGTGACTTATAAAGTTTGATTGGTGGGCGGAGTGACAGATAAACAACTCTAAGCCCCTCCCTCCATTAACAGCCCTGTCCGGGTTCACACCTCCACAGACGGGAGGCCCACCAGCAGGGCGACTGTGATGAGTGAATGAATGGATGATTGAAGAGATGGGTGGTCGGTCGGATGGGCGAATGAGTGACTGGATGTCTGGACAGGGGTCTGGAGAGATACTAGAGATGATGGGTGGACGGGTGAATTCATGAATGAACGCATTAATGGATCGTTTGATCGGGTCGTTGGACCGATGGATGGGGAGGTCGGATACGTGGATGCTGAGATGAATCAATGATGGATGGATGTTAACTACATTTACATTTACATTTACATTTAGGGCATTTGTCAGACGCTTTTATCCAAAGTGACTTACAAAGAGTACATGTGTTGAAGGAGAGACAGCAATATATCACTGTGGTACCTGAAGATAAGAATAGAGCAGGTTTCAAGTGTTCATAGTTGCGAGGTTAATAGAACGAGTTTCATAATTGCGTGGTTGTCTGCATAATAGCTGGGATGAGAGCAGAAGTGACATTCTGAGTGCTTTACCAACATCTAAGAACATACAATATGCTAAGCAATGCTAAGTACTGTTAATAATGCATAAAGAGGTACAAACACTCAAGTTAGTGCTCGGGTTAAGAGAGGGAAGGCGGGGGGGTTATACAGAGTCCAGGTGAACTCTCATCAGGAGGGTCCTTTGAGTCTCTTGTGGAAGCTGGCGAGCGACTCTACCGTCCTGACGTCAGCCGGGAGCTCGTTCCACCGCTGCGGAGCCAGAACAGAACAGAACAGAACAGAACAGAACAGAGAAGAGTTGGGACTTGGCAGAGCGACGTCTACCTGTCCTGAGTGAAGGTGGTCACCAACGATCAGTCTGGCGACGGCCTTTGACCGGAACGAACTAACGCGACGTGCAGCTAAGAGTATTCTTCTTGTAACTCCGCATGAGCACACGTCTGCGTCCTTGATACGGCCGAGTAACGAAACCATGGCAACTAAACACAGACGGGAGACGGACGACTCCGTGGTCCAAAAGTAAAGAAAAATCTGCAAGTCGAGCGGCACGGATATACGTCGCGTCGCGCGTCGGGGGGACGACGGCGAGCAGCTTGACTCCGGCAACTCAGAAATGGATTCATCTGAGGACGACAGATCCCCAAACCAGATGGGTGATTCCCACCAAGAGAGGAAAGAAGATTAATGAAAGTAGTTTGAGGAAAAGTTTTCATCTTTTATCTCCCGGGAAACAAAGGACTTATTTTTGAGCACCACCACCACCACCACCACCACCACACCACCACCACCGGCGGCAGACCCAATAAGGAAATGAAACACTCATATTTTTTAAGCATCTCTTTGCGATGACACTCACCCGGGACCGGTAGTGAATCATTTTGAAGAGAACATTTCATTCTAAACATCTCCTTCTCCTCACTTCTCCTGGAAAAGCTTTTTTTTTCTCTCTCAAGATGAATCGCCAGATTTGGTATTAACATAAATTATTGCTGAAACAGCGGAGCCTGTCACGGTGCTGCTGTGTGTGTCGACTTGAATTCAACCTGAATTAGCATTTGAATAAAACTGATCTTTATGGATTTTTCTGATGGGCACTTCAGCGGCTTAATGAATTCTCCCTCATCTCGGCCGCTGCGGTGCCAATCCGCTTGGCGTCAGCTCGATATCAATCAATCAATCAAACAGTCAGTCTGTCTGTCGGCCTGTCTCTCTCTCTCTCTCTCTCTCTGTGTGTGGGTGTGGCGGCCTCTCTCTCTCTGCTCTCTCTCTCTTGTGTGTGTTGTGATGCTGGGGTGTGGCGGCATGATTTTTTGCATGTAATTGTTGCCATGTGTGTTGTGTAGTGTGTGTTGTGTGAGCATTGTGTGTGTGTCTGTGGTGTGGTGTGTCTTGTGTGTGTGTTGTGGTGGTGTGGTGTGTGTGTCTTGTCGTGTGTGTGCGTGTGTGTGTGGTGTATCGTGTGTGTTGTGTGTCTGTGTCTGTGTGTTTTGTGTGTGTCGTGTATTGCATATGTCTTTGTGTATTGTTTTTGTGTGTGTGTGTGTGTGGTTGTGTATTGTGTGTGTGGTGTGTGTGTGTGTGTGTGTGTGTGTATTGTGTGTGTGTGTGTGTGTATTGTGTTTGTGAGTGAACCTGTAAAACATCTGTTTCTAAAGACACGGGGCCCCCCCACCATATAAAGGGGCCCCCAGCTGCCGGAGGGTTTTACGAGGGCCCTCCTGGGGTCACGCCGGACCGGGGGGACAATAGCACCCGGAGGAGCTGACTCCCTCCCCTCTCACCTCCCCTCCCCTCTCCTATCGACCCCTTCCCTCTCTCTCCCCCCCTGTCTCCTCCTGTCATCTCTCGTTTTGCCTCCTCTCTCTTTCCTCTCCTTCCTCCTCTCCTCTCCTCTTCTCTCCCTCCTCCCCCCTTCCCTCCCCTCTCCACCTCTCTACCGTTGTTTGCCCTCTTCTTCCATCTCTTCTCCTCCTCCTCCTCCTCCTCCTCCTCCTCCTCCTCCTCCTCCCCTCTTCAATGATATTGTCTCCCCCCCTCCCCCCCTAACCCACCACTCCTCCCACTTTTATTCCACCCCCCCTCCCCCCCTCCCCCTACAAACACTCACGTAGTTAAACACACCCACCAACACACACACACACACGTACACCACACACACACACACACACACACACACACACACACGTACACACACACACACACACGCACACACACACACACACACACACACTACGTGTGTGTTTACGACGCCCCAGCTGCTGTGGTGTTTGGAGCTAACCTTTCTCCTCACGCCTCCCCGATGAAGACCATGATGGCGTGATGATGGTGGTGGTGGTGATGAGGAGGAGGAGGAGGAGGAGGAGGAAGATGATGATGGTGGTGGCCAGCTGTGAGTGACCTGCTCCAGGCTGCTACTGTCTCCTCGATCCCTGGCCTCTCTCGGGTCCTCAGCTGTCTAAGCACCGCCCCGCCCCCTCGACCCTTTTTTTCTGTTCTCTTCCGTTCCGTTCTTTGTTGAGCGGTTTGTGTTCCAGATCTGACAGCGGATTAATTCATAATGTTGTTATTTGTCCAATTATTTAATTATTCATCCTTTAAGTTTTGTTACTTCTTTCGAAATGTTTGCTTTCAATCTCAAAGTTGCGATAAGAGATAAAGTTCAAGATAAAGACACAAATACAAACTACAGAAACACAAACTACAGAAACACAAACTACTGAAATACAAAGTACAGAAATACTTACGACTAAAACACAAACGACAGAAACACAAACGACATAAATACGAGCACAATGCTTCCAGGGCTCCATGGAACGCTGATAGGATTCTCCGTGGGCTCGTCCGCTTCGCCCGACCTTCCTTCCCAAAGTTGTGCGTTCGGCGGATGACGTCTTTGTCGAGGGAGGTCGGCCAATTTCCCTCCAGTCCCACGTATTCGTTCCCGACTCCCTTCCGGCGG
>PIJE02002217.1:72500-78318 GCA_002895965.2 Coryphaenoides rupestris
GTACAAACATTTGTACCTTGTTGTTCAGACAATGAGTACAAATAGAACTATTTCTGCTACCCACTTCACCCAACGTTGTAACGTAACAACATTCCCATAAAACCTTACAAAAACATAACATTTTTGCAAACACTTTATTATCATCTCCAAAGGCCTCATACAACACCATCTGAGAGGTTGGATTATTTTTTTTTAAATGTTTTACTATGTCTGGGTTTTACAGGGTTAACAAGAGACTCAAGACTCACCTGTTCAGAGTTCACCTGGACTCTACATAACCCCCCTCCTTAACAAGAGACTCAAGACCCACCTGCCTTAACCCCCCTCCTTAACAAGAGACTCAAGACCCACCTGTTCAGAGTTCACCTGGACTCTACATAACCCCCCTCCTTAACAAGAGACTCAAGACCCACCTGTTCAGAGTTCACCTGGACTCTACATAACCCCCCTCCTTAACAAGAGACTCAAGACCCACCTGTTCAGAGTTCACCTGGACTCTACATAACCCCCCTCCTTAACAAGAGACTCAAGACCCACCTGTTCAGAGTTCACCTGGACTCTACATAACCCCCCTCCTTAACAAGAGACTCAAGACCCACCTGTTTACAGTTCACCTGGACTCTACATAACCCCCCTCCTTAACAAGAGACTCAAGACCCACCTGTTCAGAGTTCACCTGGACTCTACATAACCCCCCTCCTTAACAAGAGACTCAAGACCCACCTGTTCAGAGTTCACCTGGACTCTACATAACCCCCCTCCTTAACAAGAGACTCAAGACCCACCTGTTCAGAGTTCACCTGGACTCTACATAACCCCCTCCTTAACAAGAGACTCAAGACCCACCTGTTCAGAGTTCACCTGGACTCTACATAACCCCCCTCCTTAACAAGAGACTCAAGACCCACCTGTTCAGAGTTCACCTGGACTCTACATAACCCCCCTCCTTAACAAGAGACTCAAGACCCACCTGTTCAGAGTTCACCTGGACTCTACATAACCCCCCTCCTTAACAAGAGACTCAAGACCCACCTGTTCAGAGTTCACCTGGACTCTACATAACCCTCTCCTTAACAAGAGACTCAAGACCCACCCCTGTTCTCTAGCCTAAACAGTATCACCATGGACTACCTGCATACGTGCTCCCTCAACTTAACAAGAAACACGTCAGACCCCACACCCTGTTCAAAGAGTTCACCTCTGGACCTGTTGCTGAACATATTGCACCCCCCTTCCTGTTGAACAAAGCATGACATAACGAACTCAACCACCCGCGTGCCTTATCTCATGATACATTAGAGAAATCCAAGACCAACAAGTCCCTTACTCACTTGCGATCTAATCAGCTACTAGTATTCACCATTAACTGCCCCGACTCCTCACATAAAACAAAGGACGACATTCAAGAGGGCAGCCATGTATCAGAGTTCAGCACACTGCGTGAACCCCTCCTTTAAACTCAATATAGAAGACCGTCGCCACCAATGACCCCCTTTCAGAGTTACTTCCAGCATCTGGACGCTCTACATACCACTTCTCCTACTACCACTAAACAAGAGCATAGAAGACTCCCACAGAACCCAAAAGACCCTCACTAAGCTTTAAGACAGATCTTCAAATTAAGTCTATTGGACTCTGCATAATACGACGTTTTAGTTCACCTCCTTAAACTAATGAGTTCAGTAACTCCTCTGCGCATCCTCTTACCACAAAGCCCCACCTTCCCTATCAACACAAAAGAGAACTCAAATAAGTTGCCAACTGCCCTCAGCTTTCACAACTGTACTCTGCATCGACTTCCTCTCCCTCTACACCTTGTATTAAATCAGAGAGTGTCACCTGGCTCTACACCCCCATTAACTCCCTCCACCTCCTTTTTAACCAAGAAAGACCAGACTCAAGACCACCACTCGTCGCTCGACACCGTTCAGAGTAGTCTACATCACATTCGGTGAGCTACCTTGCTACAAAACTATAAAGCACTTCAATCCCTCCCATATAACCTCCTTAAACAAGAGAAGACTCAAGACAAAGACGGAACGAACTACAGACTAGTCTCACCTGTTCAGTCAGTCCTAACATAAAAAAAGTTCCATAAGACTGATCCCAATGCTACAAATTCTGCTGACATTAACAATGCCATAAATTTAACTCCCCATCGCTTTACTTAACACAAAAGACAGTCAGAACTAAGACCACACAAGACCCACCTTGTGTTTCAAGTAAGTCATTTCAAGGATCTCAACCTAGCCGTGGACATCTCACTCACTTTAAACATAACCCCTTCCCCTATACCTTATACAGAGACACCAGACTATCAGCACTTCAACAAAGAAGAACTCACAACTGAGTATCAGGACCCAAAGTACCTTGAGACTCAAGAGACCCACCTGTTCAGAGTTCACCTGGACTCTACATAACCCCCAACCTCCTTAACAAGAGACTCAAGACCCACATGTTCAGAGTTCACCTGGACTCTACATAACCCCCAACCTCCTTAACAAGAGACTCAAGACCCACCTGTTCACAGTTCACCTGGACTCTACATAACCCCCAACCTCCTTAACAAGAGACTCAAGACCCACCTGTTCAGAGTTCACCTGGACTCTACATAACCCCCAACCTCCTTAACAAGAGACTCAAGACCCACCTGTTCAGAGTTCACCTGGACTCTACATAACCCCCCTCCTTAACAAGAGACTCAAGACCCACCTGTTCAGAGTTCACCTGGACTCTACATAACCCCCAACCTCCTTAACAAGAGACTCAAGACCCACCTGTTCAAGCTCCAGTTCTCACCCTTTAACAACCGCTGAGACTGACATACCATCCAACTCAACGGCAACTCTCCCTTAAAACACAGAGACCTCAAGATCGTCCACTCTCGTCAGTGTTTCTATTCTCACCTGGACACTGACATTCATAACCTACTCTCCCCCTCTTCAAACAGACCGGACGAGAACTCAAAGAACTCCACCTGGTTCAGGAAGTTCACCTGGACTTAGACTTCCTTTTTTCTGAGCGTCCTCCTCCTAACAAGAGACTTGTCAGATACCCTCACCCCTGTTCAGGAGTTCACTGGAAACTTTTTTCTAAACATTAACCCTCCTCTCTTCCCCACTCCCCATCTCCCCACTTCCCTCCTCGTGAATAAAAACCCCCTCTCTCTCACGCGAGCTAACGGAGTTGCAAGCTCCCTTTAATGGCCACTAACTGTCATTCATGTGCTGAAACGGGTGATAGTATATCTCAGTGCCCACGTGGGGCCCTGTCATAAGAAGAGGGTATTGCTTTGGAACCATTTTACATTTACATTTAGGGCATTTGGCAGATGTTTTTTATTCAAAGCGACTTTGGATACTAAGGAGACAGCAATATATTGCTGTGGTGCATAAAGAGCATGTTTCAATCATTCGTAGTTGAGAGGCTAATAGAATGAGCTTCATAATTGCTAGGTTGCCTGCATAATAGCTGGGTTAAGAGCAGACGTGCCATTCTGAGCGCATTACCAACATCTAAGACATACAATATGCTAAGCAATGCTAAGTACGATTAATAATGCCAAGACGCAAGTTAGTGCTCGGGTTCGCAGAGGGAAGGCGGGGCGGGGGGGGGGTTATGCAGAGTCCAGGTGAACTCTGAACAGGTGGGTCTTGTGCGTAAGCTGGTGAGCGACTCTGTCATCCTGACGTCAGCCGGGAGCTCAGTCCACCACTGTGGTGCCCGAACAGAACAGAGAAGAGTTGGGACTTTTGCAGAGCGACGTTTGCCTGTTTTTAGTGAAGGCCCTTTCAAAATAAATGCTCTCTTTAAACGATAACTCATCTATAGCATCTGCCATGATCTGTTTAGGGTGGATGAGGCATAAGGACGACACAAACATCACCATAATGCAAAGTTTTACAGAGTTTTAACACAAAAGCTTTGGTTCCACTTCAGAAAGTGACTGTCTGAAAGCCATAATTTCTCCGCTGTTCTTTGTGGCATTTCTGTCAGAAATAGAGACCACCATGTCGGCTCAAGCGTTGACATAACAAGATATATTTCCGCCAAGCAAACGTACCCATAAATGCCCATCTTTAGATGTACGGATATATTTTTATCGCGAATGACTGATTGACGATTAATTGCGGCCGTGAATCCGTCACTTGTATGCATTCAGTTGAATAAATGTTTAATTAACCTGTGTACTATTCTAATCGAGTTTACCCTTTCTTACAGAATATACGTGCGTCGGTGCTTGGCTTTTCATCAGTCGAGCTCCGTGTTCAGTAACTCTTTGATTACCTGTCACGTATACATCACATATAATCCCGTGGCACTCTGGATGAACCCCATCCTATTATCTGCCATATACCTTAATTAACACTATATACACAATGCAGCACACATTAACTAATTTAAGTAATTTAATATTACTTCAATAGTTGGACGTAAAGATTGTTCAACAGGAGAACATTTTTCTTCTCCTCTACTGAATTACATTATATTCTCGGCCTGCTTTACAAGTGCCAGGATAGCCAGAGCTGTTTTCGTAGCGCTAGTTGTCGTAGTTATAGAACGAGTTTCATAATTGCTAGGTGGCCTTCATCATAGCTGGGATAAGAGCAGAAGTGCCATTCTGAGTGCAGTACCAATGGGTGGTGGGTGGGGGGGGTTATGCAGAGTCCAGGTGAACCATGAACAGGTGGCAACAGCAGTAGTAGCGGTGGTGGTGGTAATGGTGGTAGTGGTGGTAGTGGTGGTAATGTTAGGTGGTCCGCTGTGTGGTGGTGACACTGTCTGAGTCCACGGGTCCGGGCAGGGCGGTGCACAGAGAGCAGCTTTACACTTAACGGTCCTGTGAGCATTCCCCAGATCGGCCAATCGCACGCGAGCTCGGGAGATTAGGAGCGCCTGGGTTCCGCGCTTGGTCGCCTGGCTCCGGACCCTGTGTGTGTGTGTACGTGTGTGTGTGTGTGGCATTGAGAGAGTGTGTGTGTGTGTGTGTGTGTGTGGCATTGAGAGCGTGTGCGTGTGTGGCATTGAGTGTGTGTGTGTGTGTGTGTGTGTGTGATTGTGTATTCCAGGGGATCAGGGCATTGTTTGATCGTTGCCCAGTACTGTTTTATTCCAGCCATCAAAGGGCACCTTTACATAGTCCCAGTATAAGCAATGCTGCTGAGAGAGAGAGGGGGAGAGAAAGAGAGAGTTAAAGAGAGAGTTAGAGAGAGCGAGAGCGAAAATCGAGCGAGCGGTAAACACGCGGAGACCCAAACGTTACAAGAGGTTGCTTGACACGCCGCCAAAATAAAACACTTCAATACAAAGCAACAAACGCCTGGCAACGCTACAAAACCCTGAACCAGCGGGGCTGGGGAGCGCAAAATGCAGGCAGACAGAAAAACACTGAAGACGGGGAGGCGGGGTCGGGGCTGGGG
This sequence comes from Coryphaenoides rupestris, assembly GCA_002895965.2. Taxonomy (NCBI): domain Eukaryota; kingdom Metazoa; phylum Chordata; class Actinopteri; order Gadiformes; family Macrouridae; genus Coryphaenoides; species Coryphaenoides rupestris. The sequence goes on from PIJE02002217.1 coordinate 77,921, forward strand.
GTCGGCCGGGGTGGTGGGCATGAGGGTCCTGTCCTGCCCTCGACCTGCGAATCCTGGCAATCCCACCGCCCCGCTGCTGGCTAAATAAAGAGCTCCAGGGTGTGCCGGGGCTGGGCCGGGCCGAGGCCGGGGCCGGGGGCCGGGGACGGGGGCCGGGGGCCGGACCGAGAGAAACAGACACAGAGTCGGCATTACCGGGGCTAATCTCATTAGGGAGGCGGCCGCGCCAAGCAGCCAGGGGTCAGCCAGAGTGCCACGTCACTCACCACACCTTTGGCAAGCGGCCGCCGCGGTCCCCGGGCAGGTCTGGGATCGGGATCGGGACCCGCTGGCCCCAGCCTGGTCAAGGGGAGGAGGGATGGAGGCGGGAGGATGTTAGGATGGAGGCGGAGGTGTGG
>PIJE02002218.1:0-17500 GCA_002895965.2 Coryphaenoides rupestris
TAGGATAACAACTAATGCTGTAGGAGTACTAACAAACTAATGCTGTAGGAGTACTAACAAACTAATGCTGTAGGAGTACTAACTAATGCTGTAGGAGTACTAACACACTAATGCTGTAGGAGTACTAACAAACTAATGCTGTAGGAGTACTAACTAATGCTGTAGGAGTACTAACAAACTAATGCTGTAGGAGTACTAACACACTAATGCTGTAGGAGTACTAACAAACTAATGCTGTAGGAGTACTAACACACTAATGCTGTAGGAGTACTAACACACTAATGCTGTAGGAGTACTAACAAACTAATGCTGTAGGAGTACTAACAAACTAATGCTGTAGGAGTACTAACAAACTAATGCTGTAGGAGTACTAACAAACTAATGCTGTAGGAGTACTAACACACTAATGCTGTAGGAGTACTAACAAACTAATGCTGTAGGAGTACTAACACACTAATGCTGTAGGAGTACTAACAAACTAATGCTGTAGGAGTACTAACAAACTAATGCTGTAGGAGTACTAACAAACTAATGCTGTAGGAGTACTAACAAACTAATGCTGTAGGAGTACTAACAAACTAATGCTGTAGGAGTACTAACTAATGCTGTAGGAGTACTAACAAACTAATGCTGTAGGAGTACTAACACACTAATGCTGTAGGAGTACTAACAAACTAATGCTGTAGGAGTACTAACACACTAATGCTGTAGGAGTACTAACACACTAATGCTGTAGGAGTACTAACAAACTAATGCTGTAGGAGTACTAACACACTAATGCTGTAGGAGTACTAACACACTAATGCTGTAGGAGTACTAACAAACTAATGCTGTAGGAGTACTAACACACTAATGCTGTAGGAGTACTAACAAACTAATGCTGTAGGAGTACTAACAAACTAATGCTGTAGGAGTACTAACAAACTAATGCTGTAGGAGTACTAACAAACTAATGCTGTAGGAGTACTAACAAACTAATGCTGTAGGAGTACTAACAAACTAATGCTGTAGGAGTACTAACACACTAATGCTGTAGGAGTACTAACAAACTAATGCTGTAGGAGTACTAACAAACTAATGCTGTAGGAGTACTAACAAACTAATGCTGTAGGAGTACTAACACACTAATGCTGTAGGAGTACTAACACACTAATGCTGTAGGAGTACTAACAAACTAATGCTGTAGGAGTACTAACAAACTAATGCTGTAGGAGTACTAACAAACTAATGCTGTAGGAGTACTAACACACTAATGCTGTAGGAGTACTAACACACTAATGCTGTAGGAGTACTAACAAACTAATGCTGTAGGAGTACTAACAAACTAATGCTGTAGGAGTACTAACAAACTAATGCTGTAGGAGTACTAACAAACTAATGCTGTAGGAGTACTAACACACTAATGCTGTAGGAGTACTAACACACTAATGCTGTAGGAGTACTAACACACTAATGCTGTAGGAGTACTAACACACTAATGCTGTAGGAGTACTAACAAACTAATGCTGTAGGAGTACTAACAAACTAATGCTGTAGGAGTACTAACACACTAATGCTGTAGGAGTACTAACACACTAATGCTGTAGGAGTACTAACACACTAATGCTGTAGGAGTACTAACAAACTAATGCTGTAGGAGTACTAACAAACTAATGCTGTAGGAGTACTAACAAACTAATGCTGTAGGAGTACTAACACACTAATGCTGTAGGAGTACTAACACACTAATGCTGTAGGAGTACTAACAAACTAATGCTGTAGGAGTACTAACAAACTAATGCTGTAGGAGTACTAACAAACTAATGCTGTAGGAGTACTAACACACTAATGCTGTAGGAGTACTAACACACTAATGCTGTAGGAGTACTAACACACTAATGCTGTAGGAGTACTAACAAACTAATGCTGTAGGAGTACTAACAAACTAATGCTGTAGGAGTACTAACACACTAATGCTGTAGGAGTACTAACAAACTAATGCTGTAGGAGTACTAACACACTAATGCTGTAGGAGTACTAACAAACTAATGCTGTAGGAGTACTAACACACTAATGCTGTAGGAGTACTAACAAACTAATGCTGTAGGAGTACTAACTAATGCTGTAGGAGTACTAACAAACTAATGCTGTAGGAGTACTAACAAACTAATGCTGTAGGAGTACTAACAAACTAATGCTGTAGGAGTACTAACAAACTAATGCTGTAGGAGTACTAACAAACTAATGCTGTAGGAGTACTAACACACTAATGCTGTAGGAGTACTAACAAACTAATGCTGTAGGAGTACTAACAAACTAATGCTGTAGGAGTACTAACAAACTAATGCTGTAGGAGTACTAACACACTAATGCTGTAGGAGTACTAACAAACTAATGCTGTAGGAGTACTAACAAACTAATGCTGTAGGAGTACTAACAAACTAATGCTGTAGGAGTACTAACAAACTAATGCTGTAGGAGTACTAACAAACTAATGCTGTAGGAGTACTAACAAACTAATGCTGTAGGAGTACTAACAAACTAATGCTGTAGGAGTACTAACAAACTAATGCTGTAGGAGTACTAACACACTAATGCTGTAGGAGTACTAACAAACTAATGCTGTAGGAGTACTAACAAACTAATGCTGTAGGAGTACTAACAAACTAATGCTGTAGGAGTACTAACACACTAATGCTGTAGGAGTACTAACACACTAATGCTGTAGGAGTACTAACACACTAATGCTGTAGGAGTACTAACACACTAATGCTGTAGGAGTACTAACAAACTAATGCTGTAGGAGTACTAACACACTAATGCTGTAGGAGTACTAACAAACTAATGCTGTAGGAGTACTAACAAACTAATGCTGTAGGAGTACTAACAAACTAATGCTGTAGGAGTACTAACAAACTAATGCTGTAGGAGTACTAACAAACTAATGCTGTAGGAGTACTAACACACTAATGCTGTAGGAGTACTAACAAACTAATGCTGTAGGAGTACTAACTAATGCTGTAGGAGTACTAACACACTAATGCTGTAGGAGTACTAACAAACTAATGCTGTAGGAGTACTAACACACTAATGCTGTAGGAGTACTAACAAACTAATGCTGTAGGAGTACTAACAAACTAATGCTGTAGGAGTACTAACACACTAATGCTGTAGGAGTACTAACAAACTAATGCTGTAGGAGTACTAACAAACTAATGCTGTAGGAGTACTAACAAACTAATGCTGTAGGAGTACTAACACACTAATGCTGTAGGAGTACTAACAAACTAATGCTGTAGGAGTACTAACAAACTAATGCTGTAGGAGTACTAACAAACTAATGCTGTAGGAGTACTAACAAACTAATGCTGTAGGAGTACTAACACACTAATGCTGTAGGAGTACTAACACACTAATGCTGTAGGAGTACTAACACACTAATGCTGTAGGAGTACTAACAAACTAATGCTGTAGGAGTACTAACAAACTAATGCTGTAGGAGTACTAACACACTAATGCTGTAGGAGTACTAACACACTAATGCTGTAGGAGTACTAACAAACTAATGCTGTAGGAGTACTAACAAACTAATGCTGTAGGAGTACTAACAAACTAATGCTGTAGGAGTACTAACACACTAATGCTGTAGGAGTACTAACACACTAATGCTGTAGGAGTACTAACAAACTAATGCTGTAGGAGTACTAACAAACTAATGCTGTAGGAGTACTAACACACTAATGCTGTAGGAGTACTAACAAACTAATGCTGTAGGAGTACTAACACACTAATGCTGTAGGAGTACTAACAAACTAATGCTGTAGGAGTACTAACAAACTAATGCTGTAGGAGTACTAACACACTAATGCTGTAGGAGTACTAACACACTAATGCTGTAGGAGTACTAACACACTAATGCTGTAGGAGTACTAACACACTAATGCTGTAGGAGTACTAACTAATGCTGTAGGAGTACTAACAAAGGATAAACAGCCTAAAAGCCCGAGTGAAGATCCTCTGACCATGAAACCGTCAGTACAGCAGAGAGCCCTCCGACTGCGGACGTGAAGACACCACTGAAGTGCGCGAGGAACGCAACAAAACCCTGCAAAAAACGAGCAAACGCTTGAAAGGTCTTGAAATATTACGAGCAGATTCACAAGCAGATGACAGCAGACCTCCACCGATGAATGCCGATGAATATAACATCATCGATCAAGACATCTCTGCCACAGAAACTGACCGCAGAATGCATGGAAGATCAGTTGTACACACGTAGTTCTATCTCTCTGTCTCTAATTGTGTGTGTAACTGTAGTTTGTGAAGGTGTGTGTGTGTGTGTGTGTGTGTGTGTGTGTGTGTGTGTGTGTGTGTGTCCTACCCTCTTGCGCAGGTTGCAGGTGAGCACGAGGTTGCGTGAGAAAGAGTTGGCGAAGGCCGTGTAGAAGTCAAGCACCTTCAGCAGAGCCTCGCGCTTGATGACGTGGAGGTCACAGTAGGTCAACGCGCGCACGTTAGCACACGCGTGTGCCAACGTGGTCTCCTTCCAGAACACGTCTCCGAACACATCACCTTTACCTGGGGGGAGAGGGAGGGAGAGAGGGAGGGAGGGAGGGGAGGAGGGGGAGAGGGAGGGAGGAGGGAGGGAGAGGAGGGAGAGAGGGAGGGAGGAGGGAGGGAGGAGGGGAGGAGGAGGAGGAGGAGGGGGAGAGAAGAGATTTGAAGCTCAGGTGTATTTCTGTGTTCATGACCTTTAGTCTGATATAAGAGTTTCATCCACAGACGACCTGTGATAAAGACTGTAGCTGTGAGTGTGTGTGTGTGTGTGTGTGTGTGTGTGAGAGAAGTGTGTGTGTGCGTGCGTTTGTATGTGCGTGTATGTGAGGTGTGTGTGGCTCCTGACTCGGGCCAGGTGAGGCTGCATAAACCAGCCACCAATCACACACACACAAACACACACACATACACACACACTCAGATAACACCCCTCATCCTGACTCACTCACTCACTCACGCACTCACACACACACACACACAGTGTGCTACAGCCAGGAGGTAAGCGGTGTTAGGGAGCCCATGTGAGCGTCCCCAGGGGTTAGACGGGGCTTACAAGGCAGGTGGGCCCAGGTGAGGGGGGGTCTCCATATCACCAGCCTGCTGCTAAAGACACACCATCACTCCCCCCCCCCACCCTGCCAGGAACCAGCCCAGCTCCCAGTACCTGAGTGCTGAACACACACACACACACACCGGAGTGAGTGTGTGTGTGCGTGCGTTCATGCGTGTGCGTGTGTGTGCGTGTGCGTGTGCGTGTGTGTGTGTGTGTGTGTGTAGGCCGGGGAAGCGAGTGAAGGATTCTCTCAATCTCGAGCTCTCTACACATCCACAGAGCCTTCCGGCCAACATGAGCTCTGACAGCGGGCTTCGCCTTCGAGGAAGTCCCGGGTGGTCGTGGAGCTCTCAGCCAATTACAGAGCAGGGCCGGGACACACACACACACACACACACACACACACACAGTGTCTAGTAATTTAGAACACAGAACAGTCGCACCAGAGATGCAAGGGTTGGGGGGGTGTGGGTGACCCTCATAATCACCCATAGCTAGCATCGTGGTCGTCATGGCAACCTGGACACCACCGCTATAGCAGCCTCTCTCTGGTTACACCGACAGAGGAGGCGAGGAAGTGGAGGAGGAAAAGGCGCGGGAGGAGGAAGAGGAGGTGGGGAGGAAGAGGGGGAGATGGAGGAGGAGGAGGCGGGCAAGGAGGAGAGAGGGGGATGGGGAGGAGGTGGAGGAGGAAAAGGAGGAGGTGCAGGAAGGACATTAATGGGCAGGTGTGACTGTTGCTCCACGTTGACGTTATGTAATCATCATCAACTAGATGTGGAGGTGGAGGATATGAAGCCTCAGGGGACCGCGGTTCACACTGCAGGTCCGCTTTCATTCTCCTGATCCATGTTTCCCTGCCTTTGAACATGATTGGAAATATAGAGACAATAAAAGCAGATCCGAACCCTAACCTCGATCATTTGATCTCTCCTTGTGGATTGAGCCTAATAGTTGATATTTTCTTATGGTCATAAATAATACACATCTGGCACATCAGTAATTGTAATAATCCCACTTGAAAACAGAGTCAAAATCTACCAGAGCAAACTAAAGGCCACAAGGTGATTTGTGTGCTTGCTGACGGACAGCGCTAACCGCTCAGTGCTAACCATGGCGCTAACCGCTTGCCGCTAATCACTCATCACTCATTGCTCACAGCGCTAAACATAGTGCTCGCGGCAGCGGTAATACTAAGTGCTAACAACTCGCGGTGAAGTGCACAGCGCTAACTAACCCGCTCGGCAGCGCTAGCCGCCGGGCGCGACGGCTCAGTGGGCCAGAACATATTGCTGTGTGAGTAGAAACGCTCGCTTTGAGTCCGCATCCTCATAACCCGCCATGAATTATGGATCGAGAAATTAATGTGGCCTGCATTCCTGGAGCGTTCGCATGGTTAGCTAACCCTAACGCTAGACTCCGGTGGTGGTGGAGAACCAGACCAACATCAATAAATAATCCAGGATTAGGAGTTAGGGGACAGGATGTCTTCAGGATAAGGAGTTAGGAGACGGTCTTCTCGATAAGGAGTTAGGAGACAGGATGTCTTCAAGATAAGGAGTTATGAGACAGTCTTCTCGATAAGGAGTTAGGAGACGGTCTTCATAAGGAGTTAGGAGACAGTCTTCATAAGGAGTTAGGAGACAGTCTTCTCGATAAGGAGTTAGGAGACAGTCTTCATAAGGAGTTAGAAGACGGTCTTCATAAGGAGTTAGGAGACAGTCTTCTCGATAAGGAGTTAGGAGAAAGTCTTCATAAGGAGTTAGGAGACAGTCTTCATAAGGAGTTAGGAGACAGTCTTCATAAGGAGTAAGGAGACGGTCTTCTCGATAAGGAGTTAGGAGACAGTCTTCATAAGGAGTTAGGAGACAGTCTTCATAAGGAGTAAGGAGACGGTCTTCTCGATAAGGAGTTAGGAGACAGTCTTCATAAGGAGTTAGGAGACAGTCTTCATAAGGAGTAAGGAGACGGTCTTCTCGATAAGGAGTTAGGAGACAGTCTTCATAAGGGGTTAGGAGACAGTCTTCATAAGGAGTTAGGAGACGGTCTTCATAAGGAGTTAGGAGACAGTCTTAATAAGGAGTTAGGAGACAGGGGATCTCCACAAATTCCACAAGACGGCAAAATGCAGATGACTGAACTCCTAGACTCTCGGGGTACAAGTCAGACAAGTCTGGTTGCTGGGAGCTTTGGGAAACCAAGCAGAGAATAATCTAGAATAATGATCCTCATTGCCCCTGCGGAAGTGGAAGGAACCATCTGAAGACCCACCTCTTCCGACAACGACGACGACAACACAGACCGACTCGTGAACTTTAGCTGACTGGTGTTGTGGCTCTAGTCATGTTGAACGTACTTTTCTGAGTTGTACCGTCTCTGAAGTATCACGATAATATTATTACACACACATGCGCACACACACACACACACACACACGCACACACACACACACACACACACACACACACACACACGTCTTGCTCTGCACTAGCAGCCAGTTACCTGGGTAACAGTAGACATAGCAACCAATATAATCACTTTTTTTAGTTCCACGAGAATTAATTCAAACCACGCAGGTTTAATTTGCGTAGCGGTGGTATAGTGTGTAGTTAGTGTAGCTAACTGTGACATCTCAACGAGACCAGAGCACAACGTCTACGTTAGCATTGAGTAGCCACCATGTAGTTACACCAAAAGTCATCACAGGATGTCTGGCGATCTTTATAACGTATATGTGGAGTGTGTGTGGCTGGGGGGTTCATTAAGCTGGGGACGGGCGTTGGAAGGCATATCAATAACTTTTTGGAGTCGGGTGCTGGGTGGGGCTGCACACCTGTGCTGCCATTGGCTACTTTACGCACCACAGGTGTGTGTCTTCCACCTGCTCTGTCTACACGACGACAAACATCAACACCTTCCTGTCCAGGTATCAATCAGAGGAGGAGCTCAGCAGAACTGCTGGCTCGTAGCAGGAGCCACTGCAACAGGTATACCGTGTACATAACGTTGTGCACACCAACTGATACGTGAACCTCCTCAACTCGTCCACCACCATCATCAGAAAGGAACCAGAGAACAGTAGCAGGGGAGGGTAGGTGGGAGTAACCCATGGCAACGGCCTCAGTGGGCTCCGTCGGGTGACACAGAGACCCGGGGTGTAGCCACAGCCCACCGCTATGAGACGCTATGAGACATATCATCTGGCCTTTGACTGATGACAACAGCCTGAGAGAGACGAGTGTGAGTTATGAACCGCGTGAGAAGATGAGATGAGAAGCTCCCACGCGTCGCTGGGCTGAACGCCGGGCGTTTCCAGATATAGAACTAAATAACACAGAAACTTAATAACAAAAAGAAGACCTCCGCTCAACGCATTCCAGTTTTTTTGCAGAGAGCTGTGGCTAAAATTAGCACTCTCGTCGTCAAAAACTTTTCTGCCTCTTGCGCCGGTTGCTGGTGCCAAGGAACGGAATAACACATTAACTGAATGCTAATTAAATCATAAATAATTTGTTTATGTTGGAGGAAATCAACGCTTTTACTTTGTAAACGTGGAACTAGTGTCTACAAAGACCAGGTCCAGTGGTTAGGGTTAGGATTAGGGTTGGAGACAAGTGAAATGGTCCTAACCCTAACCCTGCGTTCCAGCCCCATTGTCCACAGTCTAACTGCAGGCATCCTAGAAAAAGATATAGATAGCTATATCCCATCATGCACCTGTTCCCCATTAAGCCACGCCCCCATACATACATCATCGAAGTATATAGAATCATTGAAGGGAAATGTCAAGTCATTTCTCCTCCTCATACATTCATCAAGTAACTCTCTTCCACGTTTTCACTCTCTCACTCACTCCTCTCCATTTTATTTCAATCCTCCAGCCGTTCTGATTGGGTCTCTGATTGGGTCTCTGATTGGTTCCCTGTGTCGTGTCACTTCCTGGTGTGACGACGGTGCACTCTGGGGTCTTCATAAACCACAGGACGCATCCAGACCAGCAGCAGGGAAAGCAGTGGGAGGTCTCTCGCTCTCATTGTATCTATGTCTCTCTCTCTCTCTCTCTCTCTCTCTCTCTATCTAAATATAACCAGCCCAGCAAAAAGCAGCATCACTCACTGTGACTCTCTCTCTCCCCCCTCTCTCTCTCTCTCTCTCTCTCTGTCTCTCTTTATCTGTCTTTGTTGTTTTTCTCTCTATCCTGATTGCTTCTCAGTCAGTCAGTCAGTCAGTCAGTCTCCAGCCTTCTTGCCTCTTTATAGATACTGACTATTGTGCTCCATTACTATCACCCTTCTCTCTCCCCTACTACAGTCTCTCTCTCTCTCTCTCTCTCTCTCTCTCTCTCTCTCTCTCTCTCTCTCTCTCTCTCTCTTCTTCTCTCTCTCTCTCTCTCTCTCTCTCTCTCTCTCTCTCTCTCTCTCTCTCTCTCTCTTCCCAAGGCCCCGTCCAATAGGAGATGTGACAGCAGCTCTTAGCTCCTTCAAGTCTTACCGAGGGAAAACCAGACCCCCTTAAAAGACGACTCCTCAAAGTACAAATCGACTCAAACTCGACTCAACTGTAGGAGAGCTCAATAACTCAAAGGAGGCGGATCAAAGGCATAAAGGTAAGTGGCCATGACCAAATAAGGTCGAGGAGGGGAAGAAAAGGACGTCCTCCCTACCCAGGATGGCGATGACCTCGTCGTCCTGGATGACCTCCAGCGACCCCGACACCACGAAGCAGAGGGTGTCCACGCTCTCGCCGGCGTGGAAGATGAGGTCGCCTGGCGCGCAGTGCGTCGTCTGGAACTCCACGGCCAGGGACCGCAGGCAGCCATCGCTAGCCAGCCGGAACGCCGGGTGCTCGTTAAACACCTGGGGGCAGGGGGGGAGAGCCACAGTCTATGTGTCTGCTACAGGTGTAGCTGTACAGGTGTAGCTGTACAGGTGTGTCTGCTACAGGTGTAGCTGTACAGGTGTGTCTCCTACAGGTGTGTCTGCTACAGGTGTGTCTCCTACAGGTGTGTCTCCTACAGGTGTGTCTGCTACAGGTGTAGCTGTACAGGTGTGTCTCCTACAGGTGTGTCTGCTACAGGTGTGTCTCCTACAGGTGTGTCTCCTACAGGTGTGTCTGCTACAGGTGTAGCTGTACAGGTGTGTCTCCTACAGGTGTGTCTGCTACAGGTGTGTCTCCTACAGGTGTGTCTGCTACAGGTGTGTCTCCTACAGGTGTGTCTCCTACAGGTGTGTCTGCTACAGGTGTGTCTCCTACAGGTGTGTCTCCTACAGGTGTGTCTGCTACAGGTGTGTCTCCTACAGGTGTGTCTGCTACAGGTGTGTCTGCTACAGGTGTGTCTGCTACAGGTGTGTCTCCTACAGGTGTGTCTCCTACAGGTGTGTCTGCTACAGGTGTGTCTGCTACAGGTGTGTCTCCTACAGGTGTGTCTCCTACAGGTGTGTCTGCTACAGGTGTGTCTCCTACAGGTGTGTCTCCTACAGGTGTGTCTGCTACAGGTGTGTCTCCTACAGGTGTGTCTGCTACAGGTGTGGGTCTCCTACATGGTTGGTGTCTGCCTACAGGTGTAGCCTGTACAGGTGTGGTCCTGCTACAGGTGTTGCTGCACAGGTTGTGTCTGGCTACAGGTGTTGTCTGCTACATGGTGTGTCCCTTCCTACAGTGGTGTCTCCTACAGGTGGTGTCTCCTACAGGTGTGGTCTTCCCCTAACAGGTGTGTCTTGCTACAGGTGTGGTCTCCAGGTTCTGGCTAAGGTGTGTCTGCCCTACAGGTGTGTCTCCCTTAAGGTTTGTCTCTTACAGGTGTTGTCTCCTACAGGTGTGTCTGCTTACAGGGTGTGTCTGCTACAGGGTGTGGTGCTGCCTACAGGTGTGTCCTCCTACAGGTGTGGTCTGCTACGAGGTGGTGTCTGCTACAGGGTGTGTCTCCTACAGGTGTGTCTGCTACAGGTGTGTCTGCTACATGTGTGTCTGCTACAGCTACTGGTGAGAAGCCAGTGACCTCCTTACCTTCCTGTTGAGGTGTACACAGATGTCGGCTCGCATGTCCCTTAGGACAAATAGATAACACCTGGAAGACACACACACACACACACACACACACACACACACACACACACACACACACACACACACACACACACACACACACACACACACACACACACACACACACACATTAACTGTCTGAAAATAGTAGGTGGTAGAAAGAGCCATCCTCTGATTCATCCATACAAATGTTCCTTATTGCATCTCCCCCCTGTCTCACTCTTGCCTGTCTCACTCTCCCCTCTTCCATCTGTCCCTCTCCCCCCGTCTCTCAGATCTTTCTCTCACTTTCTCTCTCCAGCCCCCCGTTCAGTCTCTCTCCCTCTCTTCTCATTCTCTCTATATATTATCCCCTCCAACTTTTCTCTCACTCCATCCATTTTTTCATCACTACTTCTCTCCTCCCTCCCTATTTTAGAGACCTCCTCTGTGTCATCTCTCTCCTCTCCTCTACTTTCCTCTTCCCTCCATCTTTCTCCCTCTCCCCTCTCTCCCCAACCCTACTCCCTCCCTCACACCCCACTCCTCTCGTCTCTCCACCTCTCCTCTCTCCCCCACTCCTCTCCTCCTCCCCCTCTCTCATCTCCTCTCCCCTCCCTCCCCCTTTCCTCCTCTCTCTCCTCTCTCCCCTAGCTCTCTACCCCCCCCCCTCTCCCCCACTACTCTCTCTCCCTCTCTCCCCCTTTCCTCTCCCTCTCTCCCCCTCTCTCTCCCTCTCTCTCCTCTCTCCCCCTCTCTCTCCTCTCTCCCCCTCTCCTCGCCTCTCAGATCTGTGAGGCCTATGGCTCTGCTCTCCATAGAGAACATTAAACGGGGCCGGGCCGTTGGCTGGGTTTCAGCAGTGTGTTCCGGTTCTAACTGCACCCTGTGCCGTCTGCCTCTCCATCGCGGGGAAGGACCGCAGCACACTGGAAATGTGTTTTGTTTTGTCCCCCAATGCTCATAATACTACTACGCTGCATATTGTATGTTCTTAGATGTTGGTACTGCACTCAGAATGGCACTTCTGTTCTCATCCCAGCTATTATGCAGGCAACCTAGCAATGATGCAATTTGTTCTATTAGCCTCGCAACTATGAATGCTGTAAACCTGCTCTATTCTTATCTTTATGTTATATTGATGTCTCCTTCAACAAATGTAATCTTTGTAAGTCGCTTTGGATAAAAGAGTCTGACAAATGCCCTAAATGTAAATGTTAGTTAGTTAATAATAATAATAATAATAATACATATGACTTATATAGCGCTTTTAAAGGGTACTCAAAGACGCTTTACAATGAACAATAAACATATAACATATACGAACACAGATACGGAATACAGAAACAAAAACTAATATAGAGGTTGTAGAGTGAAAGAGAATGGTGGAGGTGGAGGTCAGATACTGTAGGCTTTCTTGAAAAGGTGGAGTTAGCTAGTCACCTTCTCCGTGTCGATGCCGTTGGACATGGACCAGGTGAGTTAGTTAGTTAGTACGTTAGTTAGTAAGTTAGTACGTTAGTTAGTAAGTCAGTTAGCCGGTCACCTTCTCCGTGTCGATGCCCTTGGACATGGACCAGGTGAGTTAGTTAGTTAGTACGTTAGTTAGTTAGTCAGTTAGCCGGTCACCTTCTCCGTGTCGATGCCCTTGGGACATTGTTGGGAGTTGTGGATGTATTGATCGTGTGGGCCGGTAACTTTCCACTCTGCTGTGTGGCCTACGTGTCTAGTTAGCTGTTTGACCTACGTGACTAGTCAGCTTCACTCTTATCTGTTTTCCCCGGGAGGCCTCTGAGACGCACTCGCAGCTGTTGTTGTGGGAACCGGTTGCGTCTCCTATCTGGACTGGCGGTCCCACGGAAGGGCTCAACGTGAGACCTTGCAGTCTCTGCACCTTTTTTGTGGCACGGGAGGCCATGATACCCGTGCCTCTGTTAACTGTTTGTCTGTCTGTTACATCCCCACGTGGGGCCTGGGGTCCTGGCGTCTCCGGATTGGCTGTCTGGGGTGTGGGGATGGAAGGGTCTCCATGGACGGCCTTGTTGTCCCTGCTCCCTGAATGGCTGTCTTGGAGGCGTTTCTATGTCTGTTGTGTCTATATGTAAATGCTTCTCTTTCTCCCATGCAAACTGTATATATGCTCTGTGTATGTAAATAAACTTTGAATCATTCCTGGTGATGCTGCCTTGTGTCACATTGATTCCCGAGCTCGCTGCTTTGCTACAGACAATCCAGAACCTGAACCTGAACTCCAGCCACAATAGATGACCGCTCGGAACTGCGCACAACAATTTGGTGTCAGAAGTGGGATACTGGACAGAGGTAAGTTTCAATCTTATTTTTTTAATAAGAATTGTGCTTACTCTCTCCGGTATTCCCAATTAGGACTTAGATGCGCATAAGAATAAGATAAAAAAAAATAAAATAAATAACATAAAAATAGATAAGACAAAATACAATAAAATAAAAAAAAATACAATACAAGATGAATCCCCGATAGGAGTAGCTATCCTGAATCGGATACCCAGTGTAGCTGGATCTATATTGGAAGCCCGGTCTCTGTAAGAGACGCGGATGCCCGGTCGGCGTACGCGGATGCCCGGTCGGCGTACGCGGATGCCCCGTCTGTAAGACGTGGATGCCCGGTCGGCGAACGCGGATGATCGGACTCAGAGGTAACATGCCTGAACCGAATGCCTGGTTGTAGAGGTTTAATTCCTACAACCCGGTCTCAGCCTCTCAGAGAGGCACGGTGAACAAAAAAAAAATACAAAAATAAACATAAAAATAAATAAGACAAAATACAAAAATAAAAAAAAAGTAAAAAGGGTGTGAAGAATCTCTACCGCTCAGCCACAGGCATTCAGGGTCAACCAGCGCTGGGGACTCTTATCAAGAGTTCAGGGAAATTCCCCCCTCACCAAACTGAGGAAGAGGGACCCGCCCGGAGAGACCCTGTGTGTGAGCGATAGTTCTTTCACTGCCCGACGGACCTGTTTCGGTACGGGGATACTCGTCAAAATAGTAGTATTTGGTGGCCTGGTTCTGGTGAAGGATTGTCTGACGGGGGTTGGAAATGGGGAAATCAGAAAGCAAAAGTTGTATAAAATGGCTAAAATCCTCCCGAATAACATCTCTAATCTCACGTCTAAAGTAGCCACTGGCCCGAATACATGAGAGGGTGGGAGACCCAAACTGGGGTTCTCCATGTCTACGAGAGACGTTCGCTGAGTGGGAGACATGTAAACTGTTATGGGACAGACAGAAGGCAATAGCAGGTGCCTCAGATAGAGCTCAAGGTTGAAATAGACAACAGCAAGTCTGTCCATGATCCAAGCAAGCAAAACCCAGAACTACTGTACATAGGACCATGAAAGTGCAATCATGGCATTATTTTAAAACCCGCGAGGATACGGAAGAGGAAAAGGAAAAAAAAAAAAAAAAAAAAACAAACCTAACTTATATATTTCAAGAGAGTTGTTGGCAGTGTGTGTGTGTGAGTGGTAGAGAGAAAAGGAAAAGGGCCATTGGTTGGTTCTCCTCTCTATGAAAGTCCAGACACGCTGCGCTGACTGTCCACACACATACTGTACATTGTCATAACAAAAATTAAGTTACAAGATACTTTGATGTGTTCCCAAGTGTTCCCTCTGATTCTATGCTGGACAATTTGGAGTATTTTGCAGTTGTCCTGTAGAGTTTGTGTGGCATTGACACAAGTTAAAAAAAACTATTGGTATAGAGATTGACAGACACACAGCACACAACACACACACACACACACACACACACACACACACCAAGCACACACACACACACCAAGCACACACACACCAAACACATACACACCAAGCACACACACACACCAAGCACACACACACCAAGCACACACACACCAAGCACACACACACACCAAGCACACACACACACCAAGCACACACACACACCAAGCACACACACACCAAGCACAACACACACCAAGCACACACACACAACAACACACACACCAAGCACACACACACACAAGCACACACACACACCAAGCACATACACACCAAGCACACACACACACCACACAAACACACACCAACACACACACACACCAACACACACACACACACAACACACACAACACACACACCACAACAACACACACACACACACAAACACAACACACACACACAACACACAACACACACACACACACACACAACACACCACAACACACACACACACAACACACACACACCACACACACACACACACACACACACAACACAACACACACAAAACCTACACACACATACACACACACACAGGCAGTGGATCGTTTAGATTTATCCGATACGGTGCCAAACCGATACTTTTAAAACGATACCGGTGCCAAAACGGTGCCAGAACCGATACCCTTCTTTAAAAAGAGCAAACAACAACCAGTGTTAATTTCGTTAACGAAATGTTTGACGAAAAATATGCGTTAACGGACCTTTTTCCATGACTAAGACGTGACGTTGACGTGACGGAAAACGGATCTTGATATAATAAGAAACTGTGACTAAATCTATTTTTACTTTCGTTGACGGGACGAAAATGTTAGTGGTGGACGAACGGGACATTCAAAATTGAATTAATTATTAAATGAGGTTGATTCCAAAACGCGATAAGCGCCATTAACAAAAAAAAAAAAGAATTGTTTCTGCAAAACGCGACAACGCGGCTAGTTTCTCTCTGCATTGATATTATTATACTTTATATTTATTATTATATTATTCCTTTCTTTCCAAACTGTGATAAAGCCGACGACAGATTTTCAAGCAGACTCAGATATATCCGCTCGGCCAATCACAGCGCGGCCATTCCCGTGAACGTCATAGCCTAGTGACAGCTTGTCAAAGTCCTGTCAGAGACAACCACACACATATCGTAAGAGATTTTAAGAGCGAAATTTATTCATTGAATGAAATAATGAAAACTTTGATGGAACAGAGGAGCCGGTGGTTGTTTCTACAGTGGGAAAAAAAACAACCATCAAAAGATCATCGTAGACGGGAGAATGTGAAGAAAAATGCGACATTCTGGCGGTGGTCGCTAGACCTTATTAAGACGCAGAAGCGCCCTGGTCCTGTTCAACTTTAGTTGAATGAGCGTAGAAAAGACTGGACGTTTGTGATCAAGATCACTCAGCAATGAGCTGATCACCGTGCTTACAGTCCCGTCTTCTTGGTGTGTGTGTTGCCGGCGATTTCTTACACACACACACACACAAGACGGAACTGTAGTCACGGTGATCAAGCTCATTGCTGGTGATCTTGATCAAAACGTCCAGTCTTTCTACGCTCATTCAAGTAAAGTTGAACAGGACCAGGCGCTTCTGCGTCTTATAACAGTTAATAAGGTCCAGCGAGGAGGGGGGGGGGGGGGGCAGGCGCGCATTGTCGGGTTTTTATCAATCAGATGAATGCATCAAATCTTCGCGCAGTATGACGATCTATGCAATCACTAGAAGGATACCCGGTCTGAAATGCGGTGGATATTTAAAATGGCATTTTAACTACTGGCACCGAAATGAGGCACCGAAATATGCGTTTTGATTCGGTACGGTTAGTACCGGTTGTACGGGAACCGGTTCCATAGTGGTACCGGTTCTCGGTACCCATCCCTACCAAGCACACACACACACACCAAGCACATACACACCAAGCACACACACACACACCAAGCACACACACACACACCAAGCACACACACACCAAGCACACACACACCAAGCACACACACACCAAGCACACACACACCAAGCACACACAGGCACACACACGAACACACACACCATCCCTCTCTCTCTCTTTCCTATTCACTCTCTCTCTCCGTCACTGGAGTGTGGAGCATCGTCCCTCCACCCGCAGATCCCTCCACCACCACCCTCACCCTCACCACCACCACCATCTCCACCACCACTATCTCTACCACCACCACCACCTCCACCACCCTCACCACACCAGCTCCACCCACCTCCACCCTCGACACCACCCTCTGATAGCTCTTAATATGTCCATCTCTACTTTATACTCCATCCATCTACTGTATATCTGTCATCTATAATTGCACATTTTAATTGCTTATTTTTCATATATTTTTTTAATTAGTTGTATTTTTAGAATTTCCATATCATTACTTTCTGTTTAATGTTCAATATTATGCACCAATCCACAAAAGCACATTCCTTGTCAGTGAAAACTACTTATAAATAAAACATTCTGATTCTGATCTCTATTTTACTCTCTCTCTCTTATATCCTCTGTCTCTCTCTCCTTTTTCTCTCTCTAAGCATCTCTGTTTATCTCTTTCCTTTAGACCCTATTTCTGCACCATCTATCTATCTATCTA